>VYZP01002793.1:8706-28798 GCA_013400635.1 Hypocryptadius cinnamomeus
GTCATAATTTGTTCTGTTGCATAAAGGATAGAATCAGATTTTCTTTTCCCTGAGTAGAAGGCAGAAACTAATTAATTATCTTCAGGTAAGTGACTTTATTCACATATTGGTCAATGACAGAAGACATTGGAGTCTGTATACAAAATATTTAGATTCATTAGTTAGTCTAGGAAATTTGAGGTAGGACTCAATTTATTACTATATGAATAGGACTAAACAGTCCTATTCATATGGAATTGAAGGTGTGAGTAAGAGAATCTTCCTTTTAGGAGGTCTTCTTTTACCTTCTCATTAAAATTGAGACGAAGAAGACCTATTCCTTTTTATTTCCTCTCGGATTCTTTGCCTGTGGCACTAGGATTATATGCCACAAATATCTTCCCCTTCAAACTGGCTTTCTTTTTTTCAAGTGAGGAAAATAGTTTCTTCTCACTTCTAACACCTGTAAAATAAAATGGTTATTTAGAACATTATTAGCCTGCATTTTCTTCAGAGGGAGTGCTGCTATGAAGAAGTGACTGAAGAAATGGCCATGTTGCTGTTGGTAGCAGGAGAGACTCTCTGCTCTGCAAGGCAGAGTCTGTGAATACTTTGCAGTGAGATCTTTGACCTGTTGGGTCATTCAGGTGCTGCTGGCAGCACAGTAGGATGAATCCTGTTGACTTCATTGTTTCTTTATTACCTTTTGCAGGCACCTGTGGAACAGCCCTTTGTTGTTCTTTGGTTGTCAGCTTCTGGGTCCAAGTGTTGTGCATATTCAGTGTTTTCACAAGATATTCTGACTTGTAGATGTGACAATTTCCTAATGACCTGAGACATCATGACAGGCTGTGACTGACAAATATGAGTGTGTGGGGAGATTGCCCATTTCTGCAAAGCCTGGGGGGGCAATGAGATTTTGCTGTCACTGTCAAATGAGTAAAAGTGAATTTGGCTGTTTATTACATATTACATGTTTTCCTATAAGCCATGTAAACAGAAAAAGTTCACATGGTGGGAATGCTTATCATTTTAATTGGAAGTATTCAAATAGTCAGGCAGTGTGGTTAGGTTATCCCTGAGCTGCAGTGTTTGCCTTGTGTACACATAGTTCATTTTGATCAGTTTCATTTTTGGTTTTGCAGAACTAGCTGGCAGTAAAGACTTGAGCACCACAAAAAACCAGTTAGGCTTTCTACTTGATATGAAACCCTTTAATTTCTCTCTTTTTCACAACTTTTTCTAAGTTGTAATGGATGTGGTGAAATCTGCTCCATTTCCATTCCATAGCCAAATTCATAGTTCTGCTCTGGAGCTCCTACCCAGAATACTCCACCATACTTCAACTTGAGGGTAGAGCAGCTTGTTTGTCTTTAGCAAGTGAATAATAAACTTAGTGAAGGATGAAGTTGTGTAAAGTTAGCAGAGCAAATACAGATTCTGTTACACATAACTGCAGGTACAAAGGAGGCTTCAGTACTCTTCGGTTCAACTTAGTTTCCTTACTGACTTGTTTGTTTATGTACTCCTTATTTCAAAATTATTTATGGAAATTGCTATTACACAGGAAACTGTAAAGAAAACAGAAGAATGTGAGCAAGAAATTGAAAAGTTGAAACAACTCCTTAAGAATAATTTGGGTGAAATATCACATGAAGATCAACCAGAGGCTCAGAAGACTCCTTGTCCAGAGGTGGGTTTCATTCTTTTCATTTTTATCCTGACTAACACTAATCATCATGATGCAGGGCAAATAGGGGTGTGCTTCCCTTCTCCACCAATTATTGAATGCCATAGTGTGACCATGCAATGAATTACAATTAATATTACTTTGCAGGTTGGATATATCTTTCATACTATACTCCTTACTGATTTTGATGTGTCATTTGTGCCTGTATCAACTTGGAAGAAAAACTGGGTGTTGTTTTCACAACAGCTGTTTTGGTGAAACGATATGCAGCACTGAGAGCTTACCTGTGCTCAGCATCCTGCTAATTTTCCTGAGGTGGCAGCTTGGGATAGTGCCTAAGGAGAGAACTAAGTCCCTTTCTGATGACTGGTCATGCAATGCTGCTTTTGGGGATTCTGGTGAGGGTTGGATTCATTAGGCTCTTTTCTTTGTCCTCACTGCCCCACTGTGTTTTCATCACTGGTAAACATGTGTTGTTTTTCTCTCTACAGTCAGCTGCTTTCTGTAATGGATGAATTGATGTTTTTAATGCAAAAATAAGATGTGTTTTAAGGATAGCAGTGCAGAAGTCAGGAAATTACTAATTAGATGTAATAACTATTTATAAAGTGCCTCTGAAATGCTCAGTTTTTTCCAGTCAGTCACAGTAAAGTTAATATACTTACATTGTACTTGCCTAATAACTATAATCACTCAGTAGGTTCCTAAGTACATAGCTGCTCTGCTGTCAGCTGGTTGGATGTTGGAGGCTTGATGTAGTGCTCAGCATGACTCATTTCCTGATTCTTCCTTGTTTTTGTCTCTGAGTGTAGGATTTGATGTTTAATAGTTTTTGTTTTAGCAGAAAACTTGGCAGATACAGCATTGCATGAATAGAAGTGGGCAGTGGAATCGCCCATCTTACTGAAGGATTTCAGAAAAAGAAGTGATTTTAAGAAAGAGTTGGTTTCTGAGGAGATTATGGCTAATTAAGTTTGCAAAAGAGTAGCTGGCAAATCTATGCTGGCAAGTCTCCTGCAGTGAAATAAATATATACTGTTCCTAGTGGACATTCATAAAACTATGCAAAATTGTCATGGATGTCTGTTTCTTCATTTCAGTGTTTTCTTTCCTTTACCTTTGGATGATTTTATCTTGTGGTTTTGAGTGTACAAAAGAAAGAAAGCTTTGTCAGAGCAGAGTTCCCATGTCCTTTGAAAGTTTGCTGAGGTTCTTCCCTCTGCCTTTCCTGTCATGCTGCCACCCAGAGCTATTAACAGAAGCTGTGGTGGAGACAGGAGCAGCAGTCTCACTGCTTTCATCTACCACAGATTATTACCTGCATAACATCACTAATGACAGAGCATGGTGTGGAGCCAGTGCTGTTCTCACTTCAAGCCTGGCATCAAAGCTTGCTGTGATCAACTAAGCCCAGTGTGCAAAGGGATATTTAGCCAAGTTTCAGTCTCCTGAGCAAGTAACAATGCTTAAAAGAGCTTTAGCACTTTCAGTAATGGAGAGAGTAGGGCAATTAATTCCATGTCCTGTCTTACTCTCTTATTTGCTGGGATTTCTTGGTTCACCTGGAGGCTGGGTGGTATGGAAAGCCCTGGAGAAAACTCTAAGGGCAGAACACTGGCTGGAGCAGTAGTCATGGCCAGGAAGGAGACCAAGACAGATTTATTTCCCCCCTGTTAGTGCAGTTGCTTGAGTTATTGTTTAGTCTATGCAGAACGTTAAATATGTTCCTTAAGCTTTGTTGGGGTCCATTTATTTCTCCCAGTATCACATTCAAAGACATGGGATAATTTTGGCACTAGCCACATCCCCAACACCCACCAAATGGTTTGTTTCCTTTGGGCCAGCTTCAGCAAAGACTGAGCCCTGAGCTACCCTCATTTGCTGTCTTTGCCCTCCTCAGGGCTTTCCCAAGTGTTCAGTGTCAGGCTGCCTGGGAAGGTGCTTGGAAGTAACATCACCTGCTGTGACACACAGAGCAATGTAACCCATCTGCATTCCCTTTGTCCTGGAGGAAGCTGCTGTTCTCATGGATATGCAGGACCTAGTTAGAATTGGTTCCAGCCTGCCACATTTCCTTCCACACTGCCAACTTCTGCATCACAAGTGGCAAGGGCTGTCCTGAGCTGGATCTGTTGCTGTTGGTTTGCATGTACCTGGACATCTCCTGCAGTGACAATGGGGAACTGTCCCAAAGCCCAGAAAAAGGAAAAGGGGGAAATAGCCCCAGTACCTGTAAGATGCATCCTTGGTGTCATCTGTTACATTGCTGGTTGGTTAAATGAGAAAAATGGATGCTTACAGGTGTTGTTGCTCCTTAGGGGGAAATGGAAGCTGTGAAAGAAGAAATCGTAAAGCTGTGCCAAAGAAAGGAAGATTTCCTTACCAGGATGAAGAATTCCATGTCTGAGCTTCACCAGTGCCTACAGCAAGAAGTGCCTGAAGCAGCAGCTGAACCTCCAGCCTCTGTATTAGCTCAGAGTGACCTTATTGGGACTGATGTTTCTGTTCAGCAGGTAAGTGATCCCTCACCTGAGGGCCAAAGAGGGGAGGTAAATAACCCTTCCTGCTCCTGGAGGAGTGGCATGTGAGAGAGGAGCACCCCTGCCTGTGTGAATCAATACTGTCTCTCCTCCCCTTTGTGTTCAGAAGGACTGAATGTGAGGAGAAGGTAGGACAGGTGAGCCTCTGGTTATTTCTTAGTATTTTTCACTTTCAACATGAAGTTTCCATCAATCAACAGCAAAATGCTCCATGTGTAGTTTTGTTGATAACCAGTTGTTTTGGGATTTTCAGTAAACTATTTTCATGGGGCAAAATGAAATTTGTCACTTTTGCAGTTGTGCTGTTGAAACCTAACAGGATCAAATCCCAATTTTCAGAGGTGCTTAGAACCTGCAGCTTTCAGTCACTTTAATGTAGGTTGCCAGATGTTCAGTGCTTCTCCAAAAGTGGATCTCAAGTGGTAAATTTGTTTTGGTTTACAAGCAGAAGTGAAGAGGCTTTTGCTGTTCTTGTCATGATTAATTGGGTTGTCTCTCTGTGTGGTTTTTTTGTAGTTGAAAAAAAGAGGGGTGATATCTCTTCTGCCTTCCTTAGATGAAGAATCAGAAGACTGTTCTTTACACAGCAAGGTGAGTCCAGTGTATTTTATGTATATATATATATATATATATATATACACAGCTGTGTATATAAGATAGAAGATTTTGGTAAAGCAGAAATTATGAAAAATGTGAAATATTGAACAACTTAAAATATCACTCCAGGATACAAAGGAATTGCACTCAAGCCAATGTACCAATATTCCAGTGCCAGTATTACACAGCACATTGTTCTGTGAGGTGTGATCCTGCTTTTGGTGGGATTGCCTATTTGCTAATGCCCCCTTTGTGGAAGTGTTAAAGGCAAAATATGGCCTTAAATACCAATGTTTTCATGTGGAGGTGGATTTCAGAAAGAATTAGCCTCTGAAATGCCAAAACATAAGCAACAGAATTTATTTGTATGTTTGAACATAAGATAAAAAGGCTGTGATTAGACTATTGGGAATGAAGTTAGGATGGAAGAGATTTCTGGTAGATTGGGAGAAACTGAGGGACACTGCCTACAGGTTGCTCTGAATCTGAGGAGTCTCAGTGCCCAGGTGAACTGCAGAGGAGCAAAGTTAATTGCTTTTGGAAAAAAACCCCATGGCAAGACAGAGCAAAGAAATCCAAACAGCCTGGAGAGCTTGTAGCTCACTATTGATCCAATCACTCCAGTTTCAGGGTTTCTCACTCTGCACCCTCACTGGTGCAATTTTCTTTACATTTAGGACTTCTTAGGGGACAGGACAAGAGAAAGATAGATAGTGTCGTGTTGGTTTGGTGGTTGTTGATTTGTTTGGGTTTTTTTCTGTTGGGGTTTTTTTAAATATTGTAAAAAATGAGAATATTCTGCAGTCTTTAGAGAACATTATCAGTGTAATCCAGCTGCCATTCATCTTGCAGCAGAGCTGTAGAGCAAGAAGAGAGGTGGGATTTGGGAAACACAAATATGGATAGATAAACAAGGCAGAAATAGAGCCAAGTGTTATGAGAAGTTTGCAGTGCTTTACATTGCCAGGAGGAATAACTGAGCTTCCTGGTCAGAAGCTAAAGCTGAGCTGTTACTGCTTTCAAAGGGAAGTACAGCCACAGAGAAAGATGCAAGATTTTGCCCTTCAGAAGGAGATGATGAAAGGCTCAAGGAAGACAGTGCAGCCTCCTGGTCTTCTGGTACCTTGTCAGATGGCATTGTTCAGGTAATGCACTCAGGTTTATCTCTGTGGAGGTGGGAACTCACCTTTGTGGAAAAGACCTGCACAAGTCCTAAGTGTTGCTGAGACCTGCACTGCAAGAGAAGTGTAGGAATGCAGGACAACATGGCCATAATCATATCTTCCATCTCACACTAAATCCTGCCATTTAGAATCTCTTTTTCTGTTGTACATATTGGTTGGACTCAGTGACCTTAAGCATTTTTTCCAGTCTAAATGATTCAATGATTCTAATTCCTTTGAGCTTCACAAAACCCCCAAAGGTAGAAATGCACGTTTAGTAGCAACAACCTGTTTCACTGATTCCTGAAAAGGCTCTAAAAATGTGGGGGGTTATTTGTGGAAGAGGTTGTCTTTGTACATGAGAAAATCAGTGTCTGGGACACTCAGCCAGCTACAGTTTTGGTGCCATTCTGTTCTGCTCTTCATAGTGCCTCAGTAATGTTGTGACAGCTGCAATTGTTTGTTTCTGTACATCAGTGACACAGGCATAACAAAACTGCTCTCTGTGAATATTCTTGGGCCAGGACCACAGTAAGGTTGAGTGGTTGCTGCTCTTTCAGGTTTCTCTAGCACAACATGGCAATGGAACATAGAATCAGAAAGTCATTTAGATTGGAAAAGACCTTTGAGATCGAGTCCGACCATAAACCAAACACTGCCAGGTCCACCACTAAACCGTGTCCCAAAGTGCCACATCCCCACTACTGCACATCTGCATGGAAAATAAGAAATATTTCCACTGCTGCCTCTCTCTCTCCAGGATGAGGATGTTTTAACTGAATCACACAGTAAACATGATGAAGAAGCATCTCTGCAAACTTTGGAGGGCCCTGAAGGTCCTGGCACAGGTGATGGCAGTCTGGCTATGGTGAGTTTGCAGGCCTGAACAAGGTGACCTCCTGAGTGAGTTGTGTGACCTACCTGGTGTGCAGAGGCCCTGGTCCATTGTGGTTTTGCTACTGGAGTTTGCTGCAGTAGGATGTGGTAGGATACCTGCAGCCCTTGGTGGGCCTTGCTCTGGGTGATAAATTTTCAATTTTCAAATTTTCAATTGCTCCTTGAAAATGCAGTTTTCTAGGGAAAAAGAAATGGAGCATTTTCAGCAAGGAAGCTGCTGTCATTCATACAGGCATGAATAGAGGGGTTTGAGTGATCTAAACATACATCAGCCATGGAATTGTTAAATGGCAGTTACAGGAGGAATTGAGGAGCTTGGCATGTGTTGCTGCTTTGTGGAAGACATGCAAAGGCTCAGAGAAGAGTGGGCAGCAGGTTAAATACAAAAGAGTGTCTGCAGACATCAGTGCTCCAGGAAGGCCAGGAGCAGCAGTCTGGTGGCAGAGCAGCTTCAGCTTTTAGGATCACAGAGTCCAGGAGTTGTTAAGGTTGGAAGAGATCTCAGCATCACAGAGTCGAACCATTAACCCAGCACCACCATGCTTAGCACTAAACCATATCTCTAAGTCCCACATTTTTTGAACAATTCCAGGGATGCTGATTCCACCACTTCCCAGGGCAGCCTGTTCCAATGTCTGACAACCCTTTCAGTGAAGAAATTTTTTCCAATATCCTGTGTCAGGGGGATTGGAACTAAAGGCTCCTTCCTAGCCAAACTGTTCTATCATTCTGTGATGACACTGATAGTTGGAACAATGCATTTTGGCTCTCTTTTTTTCCTGCCAAATCTCATTTTAATATGAAGCTTGTGCACTAGCACTGGCCATCTCAGTTGCCTGGATGTGTGCTCTGGAGCCACGGGAGCATTCAGGTAGTTCTGTTCTTGTATGTTGCTTCATTTACTTACTGAGTACCAATATTTGCATGTGTGGAGGCATATACAGACCTGTGCAGCCTTCCAAGTCACTGCTCTTTATCTGCAAGTACTTTGAACTTTTGTTATGGACGTGTGCAATGCAATATGCTTCTTCAAGGAGTGTGTTTAAGAAGAATTGCAGCAGATGTCCTTAAAAATACACCATTTTTTAAATTGTGTGATCTAGAGTCCAAGTAAAGCATATTTAACTGTTGGAACTGAACACACACAAGTAGCTTGTAAGTGTTGTCCAAGAGCTTGTTTTGCAGCTTCCAAGTGCATTGCTTTTGAGTGTAACTCCCACAGAAAAACATCTCTCCTCAGGGGAGAACAGGTTAATGGTGAGTCATCACTCCCTGTGTGCTCAGGTATAGCTGCTGTGCTCAGGTAGATCCCTGTAGATGCAAATTGCTTCCTGGAAACCTGTTACACCAGATCTTGGATCACCTGCCTGCTGAGTTTCCCCTTCTTTCCTTTTTTCCTTCTTGGCTTGTGGTTCCCCCCCACCCCGCAAGGCTGGGAATGCAGCGACAGAGTTGTTTTGGGGTTTGTTGTTTCCACAGTCTGTGAGTGTGGAAGTTAATCATCTCTCACTGCTAAGGGGAGGGGAGGGAGATTACAAAACCAGGTGGCTCACCAGGCTGCTTTGATGTGCTTTTCTCCAGAGCCAGCAGCCGCCTCCAGTGCCCAACGCCGCCCTGGGCTCGCAGACAGCGCTGGATGGAGGGAGACCTGAGCCAGAATCCATCCTCCTGCTGTGCCAGGCCCAGGTGGCAGAGCTGGAACAATGGCTAGCCAAAACTAAAATGTCCCTGGGCTCAGCCCCTCAGACCCCCCAAAGGCAGCAGATGGTGGAGCCGCAGCTTGCTGATTGCCAGGTAAGGAGGTGACACTGCTGCTGCCATCCCCTTCCCTGGGCTGTGTCTGCAGGACACTGCCTGCTCCTCTCTCTGCTTCAGCAGCTCCCTCACCCTCTGCACAGAGCTGACTGCTTGGCTTCAGCTTCAGCTTTGCCAGGGTTTGGTTAAAATACCTGGTTTTAGGGTTGGCATCTGTATGCATCCAGGGAATTTAGGTAGAATTCTGGAGTATATGTAAAGCTTTGGTTTGATTTGGATTATTTTCAAAATCATGGCTGAGTATAGTTTGAATCCTCTATTAAAAGGGAATTTTTCATTGGTCCTGATCATGATAAATCAGCTAGAAACAAAAGAGTATTTTTTTTCTTTTGACATTTCCACTTTCTGCTTGTCAGAATGATTTAAAAGAATGGTCTAGGAAACTTCCATGCTGCTAAGTTCTACCTTTTCAGTTTTTTTCCATAAACTACCAGCATAAAAAAATAGTGGCTTTCCCCCTGCCCTCAGTGAGCAATGGTGATATTTGAACCTACTGTTGTGCACTTAGAGCAGCCTCTTGCCCCCATGGCAGCAGAACGAAAGGAGTGGGTGGTACCTGTTGGAGAAAATGGGAGGAGGAAAACAGGACTGGCACAAGGGAGCCCTGGCATGCAGCATGTGCAGATTAAAACAGGGCTGAGGCTCCCTGTGGTGCCAGTCTGGTGTGTGCCAGTTGGCTTCAGGCATTGAGCCTACCTAGAGCAACAAATTTCACTCACAATACCAAAATGTCCCCATTTTAAATTACTGTGAGACATCACCAGCTGTTTTGTTGTTGTTTTGGGTGGTTGTTTTTAATTGGAGTGCCTCTGGGTTTAGGCTGTGATTCAGCCAAGTGCTCAGGTGCTGAACTCTGTGGGATCCTGAATGCTCCTAAGCAGCTGGCTGTGTCTGGATCCCAGTCAGGGTTCCTGTCAGTATAGGCTTCAGCAGGGCAGCTCCAGCTGGTGAAAACAAGCAGGCTGAATTCCTGTCAGCTTCAAACAATCTGGCTCAATGTTATGACATGAGCTTGGGCAGGGGAAGAGGGTTCTCTAGTCAAGATCTACACAGAAAAATACACACAGAATGGAAGAGAAACAGTCTCAAGATAAGGGTGTATGACGTAAAGCAATTAATTTATTGCAGTTGATTACTTTGCAGTTGAGTCATGGAACCTTTATCCATGATCACCTTAAGAATGTGAGTTTAAAGTATGCAGGGGTGCACTTTGCTTCACAGCAGCTTGGATCAAAAATCAGATCCCAACAGTTTACAGTGGCCTGTCTGTCACAAGAAGCATTCCTATGTGTTGGTAGTTCAGCATCATTCCTCCCAAAGAGTGATGTGAGCCGTGTGTGCATTGCCTCTTTCTCCCCTACTGAGGTGTATTGTCTTCTTGGTTGCATTTAAATGGAGTCTGTCATTTCTGCTCTTCTCTTTTATTACTTGATACCTGAGTTAAGATAACCTCCTGCAGATGCTCTTGTTTGAAACAGTTTTAAGACTAACTCTGTATAAAATTCATTTAATTGTCCCGGATAAGAAGACTACATTGCAGGAAATCTAGGGGGATTGCAGCCATTTCTCTTTTTCCCTGCATGTTTCTCTTCTCTTCAGACAGGGGAGGTGTGAGCATTGACTTCAGAATGTTGTCAGAAAAGGAGTGTTGCACTTCTGAGAATGAGTAATTCTCTGCTGTCCCTTCTAGGTGAGGTTATCAGAGATTGAACAAAAGGTCCTTTCTTTACTGGAAGATTGTGGAGATAGTGCAGACTACCAACAAAAGACAGAGGCTCTTTCCTTGAAGCTGAAGGAGGTGAAGCTCAATTTGGAAAATGTCCAGAGGATGCTTCAAGACAAGCATGGTGAAGAGCAGGTAAAGCATATGAATGTTGTGAAGGGCAAGAGTTGAGAGTCCTGGTGCTTTATTGGTCTGTGGTTGCAGAAGAACAGTTAGAGCTCACCGTGTGAAGCAAGGAAGGGAGAAATGTCAGAGTTGCCATTATTCTACTTTACAGTGCTGTGTAATTACTTGTAGTTTGCCACAAGTAGTGGATTTTTAATGAGTCTCTGAACAGCAGCTTTTCTGCTCTAAGTGCTCAGTGACAGAGGTCAGCATTCTGCTAAGAGCACAGGAAAAGGACTTAGGGTTTGGTTTGGTTTTAAATGCCTCAAAAAGGCCATGGTGTTTATCTGTGACAGTATCAAAGCAGAGAGACCTTTTAGTAATTTTCTCTTTGAAGAATTCTTAAATGCAGTGATTCTGTCAGCTCTCTTGCACCATAGCTGCACAGTCTTTGCTGAGTTTCCCACTGGATGAGATAGTAACTCCTGGCTTCAGAGCTCATTCCCTCTCTGTTGTGTGAGGGATCAGAGAAGCCCACCTGATGTGTTTGCTTAAGAGCAGCCACAGTCCCTCTGGTGTGAATTAGCACTGGTAAAGGCTTGTGTTGAAATGCTTCTGTGAGCGCAGACAGATTGAAAATCCAGGTGTGTGACCAGATTTATAAGCATAAATTGCACATGCCTATATTTTGGCCAAACAAAAAGAAGGGAGGGTTAGTATCACCTAGTCTGCTAGCAGGAAAAGCAAAGAAAGTGAAGTAACTGTTGGGGGACACGTGTGAGGACCTTGGCAAAAGGTTAGAATGGTTAGGATGTTAAAAGTTTCAGTATATTCAACTGGACAAAAATTTTTGCACAAGCAGCAGTTGTGTTTCATGTGCTACTGATTCTGTGTGTGGCAAATCCAAGGCAGCTTTTGCCCTTTCCCCAGGCTGCACCTGTGGGGTTCTGCTCTCTTGTCAAGTCCAGAAGCCTTCCCACAATGGGTGTCTCTTTACAGGTTCCCAGCAGGGAGAGGATGGACCCAGAGCCCCTGGAGATCCTGCACTCTGATGGTTTCAGCACATCCCAGCTGCCCCTTGCCCAGCAGCCTTGGCACAATGGGCTCCAGCAGCCACAGGTAATGAATTCTCCTCCCATCCAGGGGCCAGGCTGCTCCACATCCCCTATGGGCTGGGAACAGCTGCTCTTACAAGTGCTGCAGTTTTCCCTGTGGGATCAACTCTGTCAAGGTTGGTTTCAGCTGCCCATCTCCTCCAGGATTTGGTGAGTTTGTCAGGATGGAGAAAGGCCTCACCCCTAAAATCCCTTGGCCAAAAGTTTTAGTAATATAAAGTTAGGAGATTGGAGGGGTGGGTAATGCCATCTGAATAATTGTGAAACAAGGCAGGAGTTCTAGCTTTAAAACACTGATGTGTTATGAAATCTGAATCTATACACTGATATTGTTTTTGAAGGCAAGTTTAAAACTAAAGTTTTATGAACATATTCCCATGGGCTAACTCACTATGACTTTTAAGATTGTTGTTAACACAACATAAAAATCTTGTAATGTTCTGTGCTCTGCAAATTACTTCTACTTTGCTAACTGTAAATTAACTTTTGCCTTTTCCATGCTATTGGAAAAAAGATAGAGAAAATTGTCCATCTTGAGCTTCTAGAATTGCTCACTTTTCACTCGACACTCTCCTTTTATCTAGTGAAACTCAATCTCATATTTGAGCAAATCCCCATTTTCCCTTGCCTGTCTCTTTATGTAAGGATTGCAGTCAGTGGTGTTTAAATTTTTATATGTAATTTGTTTTTGATTGGGCTTTGCTTTTAAAACTTTAGCTCAGGTAGAAATATATTCCATAAAAATGCATGTTTGCAGAAAATGGTTTGTTCTGTAGATTCATGTTCATACATAAACTGCATTTTATTCTGACAGATGTAGTCTTACTTTGTTTGCTAAATGATTTCACATAAAATGTGATTGAAAAAGCACAATCATCACTTCAGATTATTACAGTTCACATAACTGTTCATGCTATTCTCTGTGCACAGGACCTGAAATTGAAAGCAGCTGAACAGAAAAGCCTCATTGACTTTATTGAGTCATGTGTGGAAAAAATGCAGCCACAGCTTGAGGACAGCATGACTCTGAAATCAGAATCCAGGTACAGAATAACACAGTTTCCAGATTCAGTGATGTAAAACTGCCTAAACTTGCTGAAGTGGCACTCCTGGTTCTGTTCTTTGGTGCTGTGTGCCTCTAGAAGAAAAATGGCAGAAGCTTGGGGCTTCAACAGTCCAGAGAAATGGAGGCTGTGTGACAGCCTCTGTGATACTGAGCTGACTGCAGAGTTCAGGATCTCACTAACAGGCAGGACTGACACCTGCCATGAGCTAAATCAGGCCTATCTGTAGGCAGGTTGGGTCCCTCTGTTCACAGCCATGGCTCTACAAATGCTCAGATACACCCAGCCAGTGTAAAGGCAGCAGCTGTGAAAAAGGGGCCATTGGGATCTGGCACCTTCCAGCACAGAACCAGGACTTCCTACAGGACTGTGCTCCCCAGGCTGTCATTTCAGAGGTAGAAGCTGCCAGCAGGCCTCTGGCATATTTCACGTAGAGGGGAAAGTCCAAGTTTATCAAAGCTTGGATTAATAATCATACATGCACTTGGTTTCACTTTGCTTTTGAGGTAGGAGCAAGGGAAACTAATCTTATACAAGAAACCTAGTTTTACTTACTCTGCTTCAGTAATTGTCATTCTGACAATGTTTTCTCAATACAGCGATGGAGAATCTGACTCAAAGAGCAAGCAGGCTGATGCCACCTTAGCTCCAAAGGATCAAATGGGTAATAAATGGCAATATTTACAACAGGAACTCTCATCAAAGATGAAATCTCCTCTCTGCCAGCTTGTGGAACCTCAGGTTTGTTTAAGTTCCATAAAACACTCTGATAGTGTAGATAGCAATTAGCTTATCTTTCTGTCTCATAGCAGCATGGCTTTCCATCAGATAACTGAAATCTGTGCAAGGGTTCTCCAGAGGAGATTGTTACTGCACAGTGTTTTCATAATTGTCTTTTAATTTTACTTTGAGGTAAATCATGTCTCTGAAGTAGTGACTGCTGAGCACAGTGTGGGAGCACTTAGGTGAATCCCTGTGGTTAACTTTCAGAGTCGATGTTATCTGCTTACTTCTTCCAAGAGCACTAAGGTAGTTATCCAGCAAGCTCACAGCTGATTCCCGTGGATGTGGGTGAAATCTCAGTTCCCACAAGTGAGAACATTTTGGTCAAAGCAAATCTCTGGCTTAAATTTTGTTCTGCCATTCACCATTGTGCTCTCTCATCCTCACACATCAAAGAGATGTAGAGATGTAGAGTTTGATCTGGGTGTATGTTCTGAACAGACTGCAGACTTTTACTGCTTGGACAGAACTATAATTCCTGTTATTAACAATTTTGTTCGTACTAAATTAGAATTATTAGATTTTCTGTCCTCTGAAATTGGTGCAATACTTGGAAGAATATCAGACATGTAAAAGGATGAATGTCAGCTCTTCTTCAGGCAAGACTTACCCTGCAGTGGGCAATAGGGTTGCCTTGACCCAAACTTCAGCTGCAGCCCATAAAGCTGGGAATCAGAGGCTCCTTTTTCAGTCAAGCTCCCATCAAGGCATATCCTGCCCAGCTTCTGCCAGTGAAAAGGGAACCCTGCTATCCAGGTGCTGTATATCAGTGCCTTCAATCTTTTAATGCTTTTTGACAGGAGTGTTACTGTGTTGCCCATAGCCTGTCTTCATTTGAGCTGTTCTTCTAATTGTAATGTTCTTTTTCCAAATGTTAGATCACAACAAAGATGAATGTGCTGCCTCGAGGCACCTTCTCAGGAGCAGGAACCCCAACTGTGGAAGAGCTGAAAACTTACACTGTCCAGCTGGGAGACCTAAGCCAGGAAGCAAATGTGATGCATGCACAGGTGAAAATGGCATGTCCTAAACATTGCAAAAAACCCCAGGGATTCTAGACACGGGACACTGTTTGGACACTGGGAAACATCCAGTAATCCTACTATTGCAAATGGCATTCACTGTAATGAGCCTTTGTGTTGGGTATGGACTGTGTGTAGAAATAGGACTGAATGTAGAAATAGCTTGAAGATTTTGAAAGGAAACATTCCAGGTTCTCCACTATGATACTTCTACCTGAGTCCAAAAGTTTGCTAGTGTGGGTAAAAATCCTCAAACTGTATAAAGCAGGATGGGAGCTGACAAGACAAACTTCTTGTGCTCATGCCTGAGATTAGAGATATGTAAGAGCACTGCCACTGGCCAGTACATAAAGGGTCATTGTCCCAGCTTTGGCCTCGACAGCTCTGGATGTTACATGCATGTATCCAAGTCTGTCTCTCAGAATTTCATTAATTCCATTTTAGTGTTAGATGAGCAAACCTCTAACCTTATTTGAGTGAATGAATCTTAGCCATGCCTTGGGTGAAAGTACTGAAAACTGGCTTGCATTTACCCAGGATAATGTGGCAGAGGAAGTCTCTTCCAATTTGGACAGAAAGTTGTTTGAACTGCTTCTGGCAATCAGCCGGTGTTTGAATAACATGGAGGAGATGCTGAACACCTCCGTGCTCTCCACTGAAGAGGCAGCTGTGCAGCAGGCTCTCTATGAGGTAACTGCCCCAAATCCTCCAGGGAGGGAGAAACCCCAGTGGATTTCTGTTACAGCAGAATATATATATGGCCTGGTATTTCCTCTCTCTTCTGCTGGCATTATTCAGGAATAACGCCGCCAAACAATTTTGTATTGCACAGATGTGGGCCTGTTGCTTTTAACAATTATCAACTTGAGTCCTGCTGCCTCTTACAGGCAAGAGTCCTTGCACAGACCATTTTCACTCATGTTGTTTTTCTTTCAACCCTTTAGACTCTGTCTGTGGAGCTGCAAAAACTTCATGCTGATCTGAGTGATAAAAAGGATGATCTTCTGAAGTCCATCAGCTGCGCTGGTGGGAGCACAGATGTGTTCTGCGAGTGCTTTAACAACCTGCAGGCACGGCTGGAACAAACTCAGGCTGCCACTGCTTCAAGGAGCAGCTCCATGAAAGCTGGGCTGGATCATAATAGCAATTACCTGGTACTCCACTGCCAAATGCACATCTTGTTTCACAGCATCTGTTAGGCTTGTCAGTGTTAATGCATTTGGGTTACAGATGAGCAACCTCTAATGGACTTTCTTTTTTTCTTTTTTTTTTCTTTTTCCTTTTTATTTTTTCTTTTTTTTGCTACTTAAAACACTTCTCCTGGCCTCTCAAGAAGCAGATTAATTTTGCTAGTTACAGTGCTGTTTGCAATGCTGACTACCACAGAGGCCTGGATCACAGTAGAAAATTTGCATGCAGAAAGTATGGAAGTAACTTGGGATCCCATGCAGGCTGAGCTGCAGGCTAAAGCAGTTTCTGTGTGTAGGGACTAGGCCAAGGATATATATTATATATCATATATTCTTTCAGCTGCTGTGTCCTCAGGAGAGACAGGCTTCCTCCCTTGTGGTGCCATGTCTGACACTGGGCTATTTATAGCAATGTGTTGGAGGTTGATTTGACCCCACTGCATTTACTGTTCCTTTAGATTTTGTGCCACAGAAGCAGAAGCCATAGTTGCACAAATTTTCCTTATTTTGTTCTTTGTTGGAAAAGCAGATTGTGAGAAGCTTTTCTTTAGATTCTTGTGATGTGCTAAATCTAAAACTATTGCTGGAAAATATTCAGATCAGATCTTTAGTCTGAACTAAGGAAGGAAGAGTCTGGTCTTTGAAATACAATTTGCAGTGTCCAGCAAAACTCCAGTGAGCTCATCATCTGCAAGTCATCCTGGCCCTTTACTGCTGAGTAATAAACCAGCCCTTTTGGGATGTTGTCTCCAAACAGCCACAGAACTGGTCTTGCAGTGTTTATGTATGCAGAATCCATAGAGTTCCATCAGTCCCCAGTAATAGGCTCATTTTCCCATTTTCAGAAGAGAATAATTTGATTCTTACCAGTTTCCCAGATTTTTACAGTCACAGAGGATCATTGTGACAGAGTAATCTCCTTCTTATGTACTACACAGACTCAGAATTTCCCTTGTCCAATTACTGCTTTAAGCCCGTAATGTATATTCTTTATTTTGCTGGGTTTGTTTGTTTGTTTAAGAGAAAAAAATGCATTTACTTAAAGAGGTAATCACTTTGTTTGCTGTGTAATTTTGTCTGATCATTACTAAATTCCTGTTAATGTGATATACTTCTGATGTTTGTTTCTTTTGCAGAATCAAACCAGGCTACTCTATGATCAGTTAACTGAGAAAAAAGCTGCTCTGCAACAATGCTTGAATGAACTATGTGGACATAATGTTTCTGAACAGCTTCAGGTAATTTTATTTGAAGGAAATGAGAGGTTTTACAGCATTAGCTGTTATTTCCAGCCTTGTGCAATTTGTGAAGTTTCATAATTTCTGAAGTTTGAGTCTGACTTAGGTGTTTAAAGTGGGAAAAGGAGAGAGTTCAGTATTTGCCATATTCATCACCACCCCTTTTCCTTTTTTTTTTTTTTTAAACAACATCCCAATCCATACTCAGACCTAATTCCAGACATTTCAGTGGTTGGAGTGGAGGAACCAGTCTCTCCTCAACCTCCCAGAGCAAACACCCCACTATGCTACAGCAGGGAAGAAAGAGAGCTACACATATTACACCTTTTCTTATGCCAAACTACCTTTTCTTTGTGGGACTCTGGTATTTCCTGCAGCATTTATGAGCACTTTATCATATGGAATTTGACCAATTAAGCTATTTTCCTTGACCTTTATTTGGATTAGCAGAAAATTAAAAATTAACAGACTGCATGTCCTCCCCAGAATGGTCATTGGCCATTTACCTGCTTATTACCAAAGCAGGAGGGTATTCTGAAGCTTTCTTTTTACAGGCTCATAACCTTGCTTAGAGGCATAATTTTCTGCCAGACTGAGAGCTGTGTTCCTTGCTGAATTCCCTAGCAAGAACTGGCTATATTCTGTTAGGTAACCACTCCTGGAAAAGGAATGCCAGAAGCATATAGCTTTCCTTCCTTCAGAGGGATCTTGTCTCAATCCCTGAGTATTTCTGATTCATAAGAAGAAACTGTTTTTCTGAGTCCATGGTTCCTTTTAATGGCTGCTCTTGAATTAGTAAATGGAAAGGCATGTTGAATGTTGTCCTGAGACACAAGACCTGAATTCCCTTCCTGGCTGTGCTGTGTGAACACAGTAAGTTATGCCATGTTTTGTCCATTTAGTTTATAAACTCATTGGATTTTCTGAAGTGCTAAGGAGAGATCCAGCCACTGGATTCACTGCACTACCAGTGATAATGGAAAGTTTATTGGAATGGAACTCTTCCTAATAGTTAATTTTGTCCTTCATCCAGAAAATTGGTGACTGTGCTGTGGAGCTGCAAAACTTTGAAAACCAAGTAGCAAAATTGAGAGGCCATGGAGAAAGATTGCAGTTACCTATCACCTTAATCCAGGAAGTTTATAAATTAGAGGTAAGAGCACAGTACAGTTTCCACTTACTCAGCAAGGTTTGATTCTTCTAAGCAATGCATTTGCAGCATCAAAAAGCTAATGGTTATTTGGTATTCTGTGGGTTTGTGGGATTCATTTCTGTCCTTCATGGACCACTGCACAGTGTTTGCTTTGTAGGATGTTCTGGATGACATGTGGGGGATTCTGAAAGCAAAGTATGTGGAGCTGAACTCCCCTGCCATCAGTGAAAGCCAGTATGAGGACTTGCTTCGTGGGTTTGCAGAGCTGGTAGCTATTGGAAGAGAGAAGATGGTACAAGATCCAAAGCACCTAACAAAAAGCAGAGCAGCTCTGCAGTCTCACCTGAAAAATCACAAGGTATGAGGTGTTGTTCACAGCACTGTTCAAGTCAGCATAGCAAGGAGCACTGGTTTCTGGGACTGGTTTCTCTCCAGTGTGGTGGAGGAGAGTGACTGGCTCATAGCAAAGGGGAGGGACTGGTGAATATGCAGAAAACAAAGGTAAGTTTTTTGGTAGACCAAAACAGTACCAGTTTTGGTGATAAATTGCTATTTCTGCTTACCTCAGAACACATAGCTGTGCAAGGAAAACACATCTCTCTTATAGTTATCCCAAAGAATTACTGTGTCCTGCCTACTAGTTAAGCCTTAGAACTCCTGCTGTGGGAGTGTGATCTCTCTTAAAGAGCAAGTTTTAACTTGGGGTTTTTTTCCAGGATTTTTTCCACAACCTCATGACACGTATGGCTTACATGGAAGCATTTGCCAAGAGAGTGAGTCCTTCTGTTCTGCAAAAGAGAGAGGAATTCTGGAGTGAGCTGGTGAATGAGGTCAAATTGCTGGAGCAGAAGGCTTGCCAGTGTGGTATACACTTAGAGAGCCTGCTAAAGGTAATAAATCAAAAGGCACCCTAGAGTAAAAGCTGGAGGGAAGGAGAAAAGTTGCATCTGGGGCAGCTCTTGTCCTACCAGTGATTCTTTGGCTAGTAGTTGTCCTTTCCTGATACCACTGGACAGCAACAGTCTATTATTACTTATTCTGTGTGTGTCAGTAAACCAACTTTCTTCTTGAAAATCTCTGGAAGTGGACATTTCAACACATCACACTTTATGGCTCCTTGCTGTAATTTCTGAGTGTCTGGACTGACAGAAGAGCCCTTTAAGGCAAAAAAATACCAGCCCCACTTTAAAATAAAACTTTAAAAATGTAACCAATAATCTCAGAACATCCCTAGAGAATAAAAAATTGCATACACCACTTAAAAATAAGAATCCTTAAAGATTTTAGAGAATGCATAATTAATTCATCTGTAGTGAAATCATGTCTCACTTTGATATTTACATATTATTCACTTATTTTTGTGTTATATTTCATTAAAGCAAGAGCTGCTGATGTTTTAGAAGGCATTAAGGCCTGAGTCTGGTGTATTAAAATGCAAATGGATGTGTGCTGTGTTAACAATTCAATGTATTTTTTAGGACTGGGTGGTATTTGATGAGGAATGCCTGGTTTTCAATAAGGAGTTAGAAGCACTTGCCTCTGCATTGCCTTCTGTCAGTTTGGTTGAAGAAACTGAAGAAAGATTAATGGAAAGGATTGCACTTCTAGAGGTATTTATGTGTTTGTCACTGCTTTTCTTTATGTATCAGTAGAACTGGCAGAAAATATTAGTGTATGAGGAGATGATTTGCAGGGCACTGCCTCATCTCAGCTCTGTGTGGATGCAAGCTCAAAACTGACTTTTAAAAGTAGGAGAAGATTGGGCTGCTAATTTCAGCCAGGGGCTCCAAGTCCATTTTAGTGGGAGTAATGACTAAAACTGCTTTATAACTCAATCTTCAAAGGAAAGTATTTGGGATAAGATGGATGTTGTGCAGGCTCCATGGATCCCAAGGACAGCAAGAGCCTTGGAGTGAACATAGTGCCCCTTCTCTGTAATTCAGAAATTATTTTTGTGCCACAGTGTAAAACCTATGGAAAAGGAGAATCAACCCAGAGCTACATCTTTATTTACAACC
>VYZP01002814.1:1283-12793 GCA_013400635.1 Hypocryptadius cinnamomeus
CTGAACTTCTTGCATTACAGGATACTTTTTCTCTCTCCTCTTCCTTTTCCTCTTAAAACACAAGTTAGTGTTTTGTCCATTAACAGATGATTTTTTCCTTTATTTCTGCCAAGTGTTCGCGTGCATTTACTTTAGATCAGTACAATATGTATAGAACTAATAGCAGTTTTAGTCACAATGGCTGATAATCATTAGTTTTTCTTACAACTGTAAGGCTATTCTGCTTCAGTTTGTTTGAACCAATGCATCGTCATGATGGCCCATGGATTACAGGCCACAAAGGTCTTTGCTGAATACAGTCTTAAGTTTATTCTTCTGTCTTTCTTTGTTCTCAGTATTGGCCAGACACCGAGAACCTTCTGAGGTCATGTTGGGACAGGACTTCCCAATGAGCCGGGACTGTGCAGGAGAGTTGTCCCAAGTGCTTTTTTTAAAAAAAAAGTCTCATCTTGGTGCACACAGGTTTGCACGCAGTCTATAAGTAATCTGTCTGGATTAAAGTACCATTTTCCCTTATTCCTCCTTTTACAAATATTAGTGCATGAGCCTGAACTCTTCTCTTTAAAGTATTCCTCCTTCCCTTTTCTCTTGTCCCAAGGACATCCATGCCAAAACACTGTTGTTCAGAATGCCCATGGCCTACTCTCATGCTACTGAAGTACATAAAGTGTCCATACTCAGTGTATCTGAAGAAAAATAATTTTAGTCTTGGTTTTGTACTTTCTCTGTCCATCAGTTTTGAACTACACAGAGGGCTAAGACCCACAAGTGGAAAGTCTTGCTGGGTGTCAGTGGGGAGATGTTTAAGATAGTAATGAAGATCATGGACTGTAGCAGGCTTGGGCTCTAAATAAACCACTGGTTTTGTGGAGGGTGTGGACAGGGCATAAAGCCCTCTCATCCCACTTTTTCCTATGTTGGGCACAAATAATAGATTTTGTCTGTATTGAAAGAAGAGAAAGAGGGAGTCCTTTGTCTAAAGAACAACGAGGCAATAACCAGTCAGTCACTTTTATGCTATTAGTGTGAAGTGTTTATTGCTGAACCGTGGTGTCCTACCCATTGTCTGGTGTGTGATAAAGTAGGTTGCAGATGGCTTTGTCACATCCAGGCTTGGGAAAGGGCAAGTGAATCTCAGTGAAATTAAGCTGTGTCTTCTTGTGAGTCTGCAGGACAAAGTTGCAAGTTGAGTCATAACTGATCATGTAGGGCAGGTTCAGCTCTTTGCAAGTGGATGTTTGGTACAGTATGTGAAGGATGACGTGGAAACTTCAGCACATAGTTCTACATTAGCAGCACCAGGCTATTCACTGCAGTACAGAAAAGACTCAATCTGGCGTCCTTTGTGTACAAGTGCTCACCAAACAGCTTCTGTAGAAGTTAGCCAGATAGGAGGGGGAAGTGGGATCATTCTCCTTGCACAGAGCATCAGGAATGATCAAAAGCAGTGACAGCCAATTAAACAAAAAAAAAACCAAAAACTGTGTGTTAAGCAGTTTTGATTTGTAGGAATACAGACTGTGAACTTGTTTAGGATGCTTCCTAAACTAATTGAAGAAATATTTCCTAAATATTTATGTTCAGTTCTCAGGAGAGGTGTATTTTTTTCAACAGTTCAAAATTTTGTGAAAGCACAGTCTTAGCCAGTAGTTTAAAAAAAACAGTAAGACCCAGTAGGAACAACATTAAACAGATGAAAATAAAAATTTGAAAAGATGGTGAGACTGAAAGTTCTAATGGGATTGTCCTAATGAAATGGAAACTGTCCTGTTTGGAAAGGTTTTTTGTAAAACCGTGCCATCGCACACTTGAGTCCTGTAGTGCTGTTCTGTGGGTTTTATGTGTGTGGTTGCATGAGGTTTATTAGCTCTGCAGTGCTTGAAAGTCCTGCTCAGGATTACCTTGTTAGAAGAGAGAAGTTAGTTTTAAATTGCTAACTATAAGAAATAAGCCTTAAATAGCAGCCAGCTTGCTCTCAAAGGGATAGCCTGTGGTAAAAGAGAAATGTTCAAAGGAAGCATTTCCAGGTAAATATTTGTTTGCATATTAATGGTTACGTGCAGGCAATGAAAGATGAATTAAAAACCAAATATAGGGGCAAATAAGCTACCCTGTGCAACATGATTGAGGGTCCTGTGCTCAGAAGACTGTTCTGCAGAAGTAGGTCTCTGAGTGTGTCTAAAAATGTTAAATTTTTTGTAAGTATGAGTACTTTACCAATTCTATTGTCAATGTATAGTGATAAAGCAAACCCTGCGGCTTGATTTCAGTGCTGTTTAATTTTAGTCTCACATTAAAAATAAACTCAGTTTTACTATATACGGCAATGTTATATGACGGCCTAAATAGCATGAAAACAGCAGTATGTCATCTGTTTTTTCAATTATTGTTCTAATACCCTGACTTGTCCATCAAATGTTAATGGCTGTTGTCTCATGTACAACAACAGCTGTATGATTGAGTTATTTTGTGATGCAATACAATATGTACATTAATTTTTGCATCATGTTTTAACATTATGAATTTCAGTATTAACATCACAATAGTAAACTATCAATGTAATTAACCAGTAATATTGATTTACTATGGAAATTTAGTTCTAAATTAGGCCTGATCCATAATCTGTTGAACACTTGCTAAAATCTTGAGACTTCTGTGACTGCACCTGGTAAATGAGAGAAATTTTCCCACATTTTTCTTTTGATTAATTTAAATTGCTATGAGATTTTGTTCAAATACAAGTAGTGGCACTTTGACACAGGGCTGTTTTGGATCTTTGTTTTTCTTTTTATTGAGTTTAATGTCTGGAAGCATAGATTACCCTAGGAATATAAGAACTGGAAGTGAAATAGGTGTTTCTCTGTTCATTCCACAGCCAGAAGGAATGAGCAGTAAGCTAGCAGTACACTTGACAAAATAAGTGACAAATACAAATGCTTCAGGAGGAATAGAAAATATTAATAACAGAACTCAGCACTGAAATAGCATTGATAGCATTTTAAAAAAGTAAGAACAAACCCCCTGTATTCTAATTGGATGTTATCTCCACAAATTCAATTTCCCCCTTTCTCTCATCCACGTAATTTTTGATAGTAAGGCTTCACCATGCCTAGTAGAAGTTAAGGAACCGACTTAGCCTCTTCTGAAGTATTTCTGCAGTGATGCACAAGATGCTGATGGTGCCACTGCTCATGGAAAGGGTTGTTAGACTGCACAGAATGGGCAGCATTCCCTTGGTTTGCCCATGGTGTGTGTTTGCCCAAGCAGTGTGTTTGTAGACTGCTGCTAAAAACAATTTCACTCCCAGACCATTGGACTTCTTACGGTCTAATTTTGGCCATATATGAGGGTTACTTAAATGCAGAGATAACATTAATCTTTCAGTAGCAACAAGTGCTGGCTGGGGTTAAGACCAGGAGCTTAGCATTCCTGCAATCAAAATGTTGTTGCTGGACATGAGTAATACAGTATGTGATCATTTCTGAACATTAAATCTAACCTGGATTGGCTTCAGCTCTGCTACATGATACCGTGTTGCCTCACATGGCACTGTTCTGCCCCTTTGGTCCTTGAAGATATGGGACAGCAATTAGCAAGTACCTCATTTAATTGGCAGGAGTTCATAGAGTATCAGCCCCCGTGCCCTCATGCTTGCGTAAATAAGTGTTTCTATTTCTGTAGACAGTAGGCATTTGGATTTTTTTTTAAAACAATATAACTGCCTGGGCTTAGTGTTACAAATCATGAAACATTTTGTTTATGCATTATAAATAGTGATATCTATTTATAAATCAAAGGCACTGTGTTCTCGCTGTATTCCTAGGAGGCCTTTGGTTGTGTTAGCATTACCCACACACGTGCTTCCATTTTGTTGCCCAGGAAGCTAAATAGAAATATGTGACTCTTAGCTGGCCTCATTAATGAAACAATAGATATGGGTTGGGTGCAGAATCTGAAGGAGCCACTGAGAAACATAATAAGCAGCGAGGGGAAAAAAGAAACCCCAACAAACTGAACATATTTTAAATTATTAAAAAGTGTTATTCATGGGAAGCAACACAGGATTTTATTTAGGAAAGTAGAAGGAAAACCCTGAGGGTGGTAGAGGATTCCTAAAGGGTAGAGAGCAGTTTATCTTTGTACCACATAGTCATATGGGGACAATTTATTCTCATCTTTGAGGAACAGGAAATATTTTAAAGTTAATAATATTTCTGCAACCTTTCTCTCCCCTCCTATCATGATTACAGTCAAAGGTGAAAGCCTACCCTGCATTCCCTGTGACTGGTACAGAATCTACATCAGAAGCAAAGAAATGAGGGAAAGAAGAGTGGAATGAGATCAGCTCTGTGGTTTGTGACAGCTTGTAAAACTAGAACAGCCTTTACAAAAACTGGAGCTGAGTAGAACGCATAAAAAGGCAGTAATCACCTCTAAACATGGACCAGTTGGCAATCCCATGCTGTGGTTGCCATTAGAATAGGATATCTTGCTGCAAATCAACAGATCATGTTCTAGTAGTCATATGTACTAACAGGACAGAAACATTTGTTGCTCTTTCTTTCAAGCCCCGTGGATGGGATTTATCACTGTGTGACAATCCCTGGACCACTGATGTTGCAGTTTGAAAGAAAGTGCAGATTCCAGTGCAAAGAAGTTGCTGGAGTAATTGGTACTGGTGGGTGTTTTGCTGTGCTCCCCCCTTGTTGAAGCCTGGGAAACATCTCTTCAGCTCAGCTGGTACCTTGCTCCTTTGGGTAATCTATTAGCCCTAATACTAAATTTGGAGCAAGTACTTCCCCATAGTAGTTAATAGCAAGAAAAATGATGTAGTAAGGTGTTACTGCCCTGGCTTTCTTGTGTTATGGCCCTGTTTGTGAGCCTGCTGTTTCAGAGGGGTTTTCTGCACAGCCTCTCCCTGCTGGCCATGGTAAAGCCACTGCATGCTCAGTGGGGGTGTGTGCAATTCCCAGCACAGCTGTAGGGATAAGCTACTGCAGACACCTTGGATGCACTCCTGCCACAGCAGAGCTGCTGACCCGAGGCCCTGCTGTGCTCTCAGCGCTCTGTTAGGGGTGAAGTGCCGTTTGCTGCCCATGTAAATATGTACATGCCCGCTTCCCCCTCCCTGTGTCAGACGCCTCGGAGACCCTGCCTTTAATAGGCAAGGTTAGAAGGATAGAGGTGGCACATGGGCCCAGTCTTCCTTTTTATAAATCAGTAACAATGGGGTGTTGACAGGCCTTGAAGCCTAAACAGGCTTCGGGGGTCATCACGATAAGGAAGGATTAGTGTATATAATTTGCCAAATATGGCACCAGCCACCAGCTGGGTTTTTCTGCACATGGCAGATTATCTACAGGAGCTTCGTGGCTTTCACCTTAGCTGCTGGCCGTGTTTATTAGCAAATGTATTGCAGTTTCCAGTTTAAGGACTATGTGCTAAACAGGGAATGCATGCAAATGAGATGAAAGAAGTTGTGCTTTAAATTTTGACTGAGGACAAAAAAATAGTGTGTGTTGTAGAGTCTTTAAGTATAAATACTCTTCAGTGTACCCTATCTGTTTTTCCCCTAAGATTTTCACTTGGGAGACTTTGTATGCATCTTCATTCTTTGTAAATAAAGCTGTTTCTAACTTAATTCCCTGGAGGATATAGTTATCCTGCCCAAAGATCAATGGTCAACAGAAAATATAAAGAGGCCCTAGATCAGATCTTTGACTGCTTTGTGGTAGATAGCTAAACTGCCCACCTTAAAACGTTAAGAGAACGATAAATGCTGTAAATTCTTGGCTGTGGTGAAGAACAACTTGTTAACCCCAGAGTTACTGGAAATAAGATATGGTCAAATTCTAACAGCATTGCTGTTTTGTAAACTGTATTTATTCCTTAAAAAAAAAAAAGCAAGAACAGAGAGATTTAGTCAATGCTTGCAAGTATTCTCCAAATTAGATTTTTGCTGGCCATGTTAATTTGCAGTTTCAGGTAGAGTTCATATTTTTGATCTTCCAGATTACACTATGCCAATTTATGGTAATTTTTCCAGATGCTTAAAAATTAATACACATGTAATGGCTTTTTTATTTTCGTTTACTTGAAGGTTTTATTTATTAGTAAGACAGTTTCTTTAAGATGCTGCAGTCCCTTTGTGATTCCTTCCTCAGCACCTGGATAAGCTCACCCATAAAACAAAAGAGCCAGTGTAAATAAAATTTTGCAAGTCATTCAAGGATGCAGCAAAAGACATAATTGACTTTTTGGACCATTTTTAGAACAAACTTTCTCAAGGCCTTTTTTTCCCCTCACAGCAACACTTTCCACTGCACTAGTTCTAACAAGACTGTATGCATTACTTTATTTTGATACTGACATTTAAACAATAAAATAAAGCCATTTAAAACAAATAGTGGTGCTTCAAGTGTCTGAGCTGTCAAGATATCAAATTATATAACTTGGAAAAATCAGAATTCATTGTTAATGGTATGCACTTAACACAAAGGGTCGCTGGAGTACTAACCAGATATATATTCAGCTACCATGTTGGAGCTAACAGGCTGTATTCCTATAGATAGAATTGACTATATTCACTTAAATGGACTTGACTCCAGTACAATCACTGTATTCAAATGTCAAAAAAAAGAGAAAGAGGATGTCACGTAGGGTCACAAATTATGTTGGATTTTGACAGATTGTAGCCTTGCTTTACAAGAGCAGTAACATCTCATTTGTCACCGTTTGATCTGTAAGTGCGGGAATGAGAGCGGAAGGCCCTCCATCTCCACCGCAATTTAATCGCTCTGAGGCCGACAGTGGCAGCTAAAGCCACCTGCCCATGCACTGTACTGCTGATCTGTTTTAATTTAATCGTCCGTCAGCTGGGATGAAAGCATAAATCGTCTCCCTTTGATCTGCAAACGGTGTGGTTCTTTTGTAAAGCGTGCTGCAGAATCAGGGAGACAGTTTTCACATTTAGTGCAACATAGACAACATGGGCTTGAAAAGCTTGTAATTGATATTTTGCTGTAGTAGTAAGGCAAGAAGTTGTTCTTTTTCTAAATTTATGCAAAACAGCATAGGGTTGTTGTTTTTGTTTTTAGGAAAGAAGATCATAGAGGAGGTTATTAATTTAATAATGTGTTAATTATTCAAGTTTGAAAAGCCAGCTTCTACTCTTAAATAACTTAAACGTCTTTAAAACTCTGAAGACCCTTAAGTCACCTAGTTTACAAAACATGGGATAGAAAAAATTATTTGGTGATAACACAATAATTTTGTGAACTGTCAGCTATATACTGGGCATGTTACATTATTGCATGTAAATGGATAAGGGAAGATCTTTAAATAACAAACAAACAAAAAAATCTGCATTCTCCAGTGGAAAATCCTGCCTTTTGCTGGAATTAGTGGAAGTTTTGTTGAAGGCCAAAATGTTATGTGCACATCAAATTATGTTTGGTAGGCCAAACCTTGTTTTGGGTCATACACCCTTTCATGAAAAGAACCAGCACGAACACAACTGAAAGTAAAATGGTAACATGTGGACAAAATCTTTCTCATTATTGGTTTTTTTCAGAGCAGTTACTGAGGGGAAAAAAGGATTTGTATATTTTTCTTCTTCCTCTCAGCCCCTTCTCTCAGCCCTTTACAGCTTCCTTTTCCAGGCTTATGCCTTTCTTAGTTTTCGTACTTGGCCTCTCACATGAGGNCAAAAGGGAAATCATAGTATAGTCTCACATGAGGTACAGTATTCATGATTTTGATGCTGTGCATTTGTACAGCACCTCCCTGAGCTCCTTGTCAGTCCAAGGTGGTTCTTCCATTTGAAGACTGAAGGTCTTTAAATCTGAAGCAGGACAGCAGTAGAAGGCTCACCACTCAATTGTGAGAATTTAGACTGACCCCATAAGCTTTGGAATGCACCATCTTTTCTCCCTTTCTTATGAAAGCTTCAGGGACTGTACTCCCAGGTCAAATTCCCATTTGCCAAAATCAGAATTAAAATCTCAAACCGTCCCCAAAATTCATACAAGCCTGAAGAGTTGCATATATTCTCTGTAATGATATTTTTCTGATTGGGATTGAAGGTATGAACTGCCCAGTGAGGTCTGTGAATATCTTTCCATTAATGCTGAGACTATACTATGATTTCCCTTTTGGGAGAAGGGGTTTTTTGTAGTCACGTGTCAAAACTGGGAAGTTCCTTTCCTAATAAAAAACACAGTGTGTTTTCTTGACCTCTCAGAGAGCAAAGAACACAAACCAAAGTTTGTAAGAATCCCTCCTCTTTGAGTGACTAAGTACATTCTATTTACCAATCTTGGCAATGTTTTACCTGAGAAGGTTTTCTATCTCCATTGCTTGTCGCAGGATTTTATTATTTGGCAAAAGACTCTGTCTTGGGATAAAGATATGTTTATGCTTTCTCTTGGAAAATTCTGGTCAGCATATGCCGGAATACAAATAGTGAAAAATTGTCTTTGTTCTTCTTTTGCTTTCATTCCTCATGAAAATTTTGTCAGGCTGACAATATAATAAATAATTATGGAGTTGCTGTGGCCCTGGAATGGGGAAGGACAGGGAACCATGCTGCTGTCTCCCAATACAGATTGAGCTTATGGAGCAACCAGGCCCTGACTACTTTGAAAGCCCTGGTTTGGTCTAAAACAAATAAACACATTTTCTTGGGGAAAAAAGAAAAGAACACAGAAAAACCTTATTCTTGTCCCCAAAGTTGACCTCTGAGATTGACCCAGATCCCTGGGTCATAAGCTCACTCAGCATGGGACCGGGGGAAGACAAATGGGTCAGACTATTCCTAGCCCTGCTAAGTGACCCTTTCTCATCCTGAGTTTTCTGTTACAAGTTGAGGTGGGTAGGAATCCTCCAGTAACACTCAGTGCTGCAGTTCTGAAATTTAAGTGTTAAGAGATTGCTGACAAAGCACATGAAACAGAAAGACTTCTGTGCTTACAAATACTGCGAATTGTTGTGTCTTCCTCAGTTTCAAAAATACAGCTGGAATGTTGTATGTGTTCAGGCTAGTAACAACATACAGCAAAAGGGTATTAATTTGCATAGTTCAGCATTATTTGCCTAATTTTCTGATATATAAAGTCTGATGCAAAAGAAAGCAGAAATTAAGGCTGGATGAACTATAGTCAGTCCTGATGTTTTCTAGCTTTTGACTTCGTTCCTTTATGGGCCAAACCTGGGGATGGCTGTGCAGTGTTTGTAACTGCAAGGGATTTTAGATGGAATAATGAAGTACATGGATGTGTGCATCCTGCGTAGTGTAAATTATGGTGATAGTTATCTTAAGTCCTGTGTAGGTAATGATAACACAAATAGCAATAAATGTCATATAGCCTTATACTGAACCATCATCTAATCAATCCTAGGAAGGTTTATTTAAATGTATTTAAATAAAAGCAATCTAAACTAGCAAAAGAGGACAAATTAATTTTCATGCTAAATTTTTATCTGAGATAAAATTACTTTGCAAGTCTGAACAGCTTGTTTTCCCTAAAGAGAAAAGATTTTTACCAAAATTTAGTCCTCACAATGATGCTTCATGTGCATGGGGCATTGCTCCACTGAATTTTTAATTGAGATGATAAATTAGCTCTTAATTTTTGACTACTGATTAACAAAAGACCTGTTTTCTAATCCCATTGCAGTAGCTGGCATAACTGTCACTGAGCTGCTGGATACAGGGTGGACTTCATAGTACTTAACCATAACATCCTAAAAGATATTTCCAACAGACTGTCTTTTTATTCCAGCTTAGCAAAAGATGACGTCAGTCTAGTTTTGTATCCCCTTCACATATCCAGTCCTTTCCCCTCTTACTATTTTGGGTGGTTTTTATTAGCTTTTCTATTGGAATTCTGAACTGCATTACTCTGCAGTCAGATAAGTGCAAATACAAACCACACCATGCTGCTATCAATACAGTCCTCTCTTAAAACTCCAGCGCACACAACAAATACAGATAACTCCCTCCTGATAAAGTCCTTGTATCTACTTAGGCTAAGTAGTGTAATGAAAGTGAAGGCAAAGACAGTAATGTTTCACAACATACGATGGGTTTGTGGAAAGTACAGTAACAACTAAGAGTTGGGAGAAAATCATTCAAGAGTATTGCGGTTATTATGGGCTCTCAAGAGTCCATTCATGTGCTTTGCATTTGTGATATTTGTATTGGTTTTGCTAGAGTGTGTCATTGCATTCATTCATGCTCTCCATTCTTCTGTGTTGATGTCACTTTTGACAGCAGTCACCAGGAATTCCCTCTTGTTGCAAAAAGCAGAAGCAATAGTAGGAGGGTGTGGCTGCGATACCCTGGTAGTAATATGGTGCTAAGGTGTAATTAGCACTTCTGCCTTTGGTTTTCTTCATGTATTTTGATGTTCTCTCTATAGCTTGAGGTGTATTGCTTATATCCATTTCCACAATCTTCCTCACAGTGCGTGTGGCTCCGTGTGCATCGTGGGTGGTGATGGTGGCACCATTGTGTGCTGAGTTCTGTCTGTACACAGAAGTGTATGTCTGTACACACAAGTGGGAACACCTGCTCTCCTCGTGGCACACCTACAGATGTAGCTCTATGTCTTATTTTATGTAGTATTGGGAAACCTGTTTGGTTCCTTCAGCCGGGTATTTAATGTTTTTTTACCATTAAGGGGAACAGGATTCAATGCCTCCAGTAACTCAGCTCTACATATAAAAGGCCAGTTGTTTTATAGCAGGAAAATGGAGAAACTCTTAACTTCTTTACTACTCCTTTTCTCACTGGTTTGTAAAGTTGGCACAGACACATTTGCCCATATCTGTGACAGATTATTGTGAATTACTCATTCAGGAGGTCTCCATGATCTAAATGGCATTATTAAATATTCACCTTAACTGTACCGACCATGGCAGCCAGAAATTGGTTGTGGGTACAAATAATTTTTCAACCTGTCTGTTCTTAAGACAAAAGCAATAAAGCAAGCTATTATTTAAATTGATAAAAGATGCAAACACAGCTTCCCTGCATTTCTAGATTTATAGTAAAAGAATAAATATTTCATTGGTGATACTAATTAAAGATTGGTCAAAGATTTATCCATGTATTTTACTTCCAATATGCATCAGACCTGATTAAGGAAAGCAACATTTGCAGTACTGTCTACTAGCTGAAAGATAAAGAAGTTCCATGAAGCCCACTTTACCAGATAATTATTGTTTTAATAGCCTTTGTTTAGTGAGGTGTTAGCAAACAATTCAAGAAACTAGTTTCTGGTAGGAAAAAATGAGTAAGAATTACTTTTTTAGAAACTCAGATCTTTACTGTGGCCAATATTGTATCAGGGGAAAACTGTTAGAAAACTACCATTTTCCTAATTAATTTCCATGTGGATAATGGATATACATTGAAGAATGGAGATAGATAAAGATCTCAACAACACAGGCAAAAATAAAGCCTAATGGTAATATCCTACACCCTTTTTTATAACATCCAATTGAAA
>VYZP01002815.1:0-14696 GCA_013400635.1 Hypocryptadius cinnamomeus
AAAATGTTTCCATATCCATGAGATTTGAGTTAAAATGCATAGCAAGGGGGGGGGGGGGGGAATGACACAAGAGAGGAAATAATCTGCAAGACTTTTTAGCAAGAAAATCTGCAACTTGATTTATGAGTTTATATAATACAGCTTAAAAAAAAAAAAAAAGAAAAGGAAAACAAAGCAGCAAACAACAAAAGGGATTGCACTGGGTATTTAGGCAAGGAAAGAAATCTTTACAGTGGCCTCCTTGGAAGGAAGAAGGCAGAACTAGTAGCATTTTTTTCTTCTGTAAATACATCCCTATTTTTGTTATGCTTTCTGAACTCTGAGGACAAGGCCACCGGGCAATGACCGTAAATTTACAGAATAGCTGGAAGATCTTTTCTCAAAAGTTTCCACTATAAATGGATGTGAGTGAAAGAGCATGAAAACCTGTAGAGAGCAATTACCACAACAAAGTCTTCAGCTTTCTGAGTAGACTGCTTTTTCTCCTTTACTCTTACTGATCACACAATCTTTGTTTGGACATCCAAATATACAGAAAGGGCTTGGTTTAACATTAATCCCAGTAGCGTAAACAGAGTATCCAATAACAGCAGAAAGATTTCTCTGAAAAAAAAACATTCTGCAACTAGAGGGAGACAGGTTCCTTGAAACATTCATTCTACTGTGAAATCCAGCAGTGCCAGTGACTTACTGAGCGTGGGAACTCGGTTTGTGAAACACAGTAGCAGACAGTAGCATCCAGGTCTTAAATGTATCTGATTTTGATCAGCAGCTTATACACAAATAAGATGGGAGAAGCAAAGACCCTGCATTTGCCTATATCTCAGCACTATAAATTTTAACTTGTGATTAACCAAGGCAAGTGAAGTTCACTGCTACCCCACTGATCTTCAGGTTACCTTCACAATCTTTTCCCCATCCCAACAGAAAGTGTCCTAGAAACAACATGCAAATAAATACCTGGAGAACCAGAGGTGAAAGGTGAAAAAATCCTGGAGGAGTCAAAGAGAGAAAGGCAGATTAGGGAGAGGATAGAGAGATGCAAATAGCACCTGGCTGTTGGCAGCCAGGAAAGACAGGTGCTGGTAAACTCAACACAAATGGTAGAATGCAAAATAAAGCAAAGTGTTTCAACAGCACCAGTGAGTGCTGGAGGGGGAGAAATTATGTCAAGAAATTCAAGGATACCAACTTTTTTACCAGAAAGCAGATAGAATCAGCTCCACTCTGACATTTATCTTCATCAAGTAGCTAAAAGAGAATCCACACATGCAAGTTCATTTACAGAGCTCTTGCTACCTATCCCCATGCATACAAGTAATTTAGTGGAAAGAAAAAACCCCGCTATTCGATTTCTTTGTATATTTTTGCCTGTTCAATTCTGTAGGTGGTGAACAATGCTGCAAATGCCATCTTCTACTAATCAAACCACATTTTTGCAATTAAATAAGTGAAAACATCTCAAAGACAGGTGCCAAGAGGATGGTGCCAGACTCTTTTCAGTGGTGCCCAGAGACAGAATGAGGCGCAATGGCCATCAACTAAAACACAAGAAGTTCTACCTGAACATGAGGAAGAACTTTTTTACATTGAGAGTGGCAGGGGACTGGAACAGGCTGCTCAGGGAAGCATGAAGACATTCCAAACCCACTTGGACATGCTCCTGTGTCACCTGCTCTAGGTGACCCTGCCTTGGCAGGGAGATTGGACTGGATGGTATCCAGAGGTCCTTCCTACACTAACGGTTCCAAGATTCTGGGAAACCAAGCACTTCCACTCCACAGGGAAAGAAGTTCTGTGAGGACCAGCTACACAAGATGTCCAGGCCTACATGCTGAGCACACTAGACAATGGGTATTTCAATTGCTAGTCTGTTCTCTGCACTTCAATCACCTCCTTTTATGTGTATAAATCAGAGGTTGGTAAAAACTGTAATCCAGCTTACTACTGTCTTACCTTACTGATGGCTTAATCCAATCAGCATCACAAGTAAAATTGACTTTGTAAAGATGTTTTTCAGTATTTAAACTAGTTACTTAGAAAAGTACTTGTATACACACACACATATATATATTTACCATATATCCAAACAGACAATGCACCAAACAATGCAAATAAAAGGCATCCATAGCAATCACTTTTTAAGAAATGAATAAATTAATTGTCAAAGACAATTTCCGGCAGATGTTCTCTTAACTGCCTTATTTCTAATGGAATTTCTCAGGCAGGATAAAAAGACAATTGGTTTTCCAATGCCCATCATTAATTATTTGAATGATACATAATTTTCACTCATTTTAATGGGTGTTACTTTTACATGCAATTAAGAGCATGTAAATGTCAAAGGCATCCCTGCACAAACAGAAATTTCACTTAATTTTAAAGCAATTTTTTAACTCCAGTGAATATGAAAAATGTAGAAGTCAAGAAGATGCAAGATTTTGTAACAATTTCCTGTTGATGTTTTGTTTTTTTTAAAGAAGTCTGGACTAGTTAGGCTGTTTTTGTGACTCCTCTTTACCATTCTATTTGATGATAATTCACTTTTTGGCTCTCTGATCCAGCAGCTAGGGCTGGAATCTGGCAAAGCTCTTGCTGAAATCCATGGTAATCCTGTGAGTGCAGTCTGCAGGTTTGTGCCCTTCAAAACTTCACAGCACTCAAGACAACTCTTGGCACTTCAAAGACTGACAGACCCAACTAACTTAGTCACTTTACACAATACTGGCTTCAAAATCAATTCACAAAATACTGTCATGTGAGTTTCCTGAATGAAATATGAATCAGGACTTCTAACAACAGCAGTTCCATTTTCACTTGGACACTTTAACAGCTGAGAGAACTGCTTTTCTGCATACTCATATTACTTGATGTCACATGTTTTACATTCACCATAGATGCTCAAGAGATCAAGTGAGGGAAGAGAGGCCCCATGCAGTAACTCTGTATGAAGTTAAGTGGCAGCAGTCAAGGACACATTTCTAGTCATTTTGAAAACCACAAAGATGTTTCAAAGCTAAATGAACACTATCTCCTGCAAAAGGCAGCACTGTTGCTCAAGAACTAGAGATAGACAGTGATAGACAACTCTTTTCTAGGACACAGAAGAACATTAATGAACACAACAGTAATAGTCCAAAACATCTGTTTGTTGTTGCTGTTAATAAAATGTCAGTACATCCTGTTTCCAAGCACACAGTACGACAACACCTTTATTACACATCTCCCTTCTCAGGACTCATTCTTTAATAAGAAAATAATTCTGGAATGGAATTCAGACAACTAGATGTAGGCTGGAAAGGCAACCATGAATTTGCTTTGGTCATTACAAGAAAACAAAAACCAAAACAAACAAGAGATAGAGAGAGATAAAGGTCTTCAAATCAAATTGCCACTACATTCACTAGAGTGCACTTTATAGTGTTAGAGTAACAAGAAAATATTGTCAAATGTCTTCTGCCCCTCTGTGACACTCCATGGGCTTCAAAAGCTGAAGGCCCTCAGTGAAGCAATAAAACTCCAGTTGCATTAGTCTCTTTCTGTTTGAGATTAAAAGCAAGACAGCTACAGAAAGATGTGCGGCATCCAGTAGAAGCTGCTGTATTGTTAACATTCTTCTGTGACCTCTCCATCCAAAAGCACCACCACATTCCCTACACCATAAATTAGAAAGGGGTTTCTTGCCCTCATTCTTCCTCCTGCTCTTAACTTCAGAAGAGGAATGACAAACTAATTAAATTGCAATTTAAATAGCAACTTTTTATGGTAATACTTACCTTTGCATACGTATGTAATATTCTCCCATGACTGATCTATTGTGCATTCTGAAAAATTCCTGTCTCCATTGAAATAATATCCTTCTTTACAGTGATAGTACACTCTGCTCCACAGAGTGGTAGAGTTGTCCCAGGTCATTGTCGTGTGTGGAATCAGCAAAGGTTTGCCACAGTCTATTTCTAGAACAGAGAAAAACAGGAAAACAAAACCTTGAAATGAAAACAGGCAAGACATATCAAAGTGTTAAACATCGAGGGATGAACTGTCCCAACAAGTTACACTTATTTTTTTCCACTTCTTAGAGATTCCTAGAAGTCCGGGAGTTCATCAGAACCCAGAATTTTGTGGCTGGAGACCTTCTAGCCGGGTGAGACACTTATCCTACAAGATGACCCGTAAAATAAAAGAAAGTCTCCTGATTACAAATGGAGAGCAAGGATCTTTAAGCAATTTTTTATAAGTCTATCTTCCCACAACACTCTCCTCCACATGCTATTTATTCCTTATTTTACCTACCATTAGTAACAGTAGATATTAAACAAGACACATGGTCCAAGGAGTGTCGTGAAAGAACAGCATCAACAAGGTTATGTTCCTTTGTCAGTGGATTTAATTCAAGCTTTGAAAAAAGATGCTGCTGCAGACAAGATGAATGAGCAATTCTGAGAGAAAATTTGATAGATTATGCAAACCACTTTACAGATAATTAGAAAGCTGGGATAATGAACTAATAATTTAATTCATTTCCTCAGGTTTTGGAGGCTGAATAAAAACAGGGAACAAAAATAATAAAAAGAAGATCAAAAAGATGGAACAGTATTATTTAGGGTAAAATCTGCTTTTCAATTCACAATGAATGCTATACTTCAACAAAAGATTCTACACCACTTCAGTTATAAGAAGCAAACACCATAAGAATTAAAATCTTACACTCATTAAAGCTTATATGGAGCAAAAAAGTTCTTTTAAAACCATTCAATAATTTTAAGTGATTCTGAAATTCTATTAAAAAAAAAAAAAAAAGGAAAGCAAAGAAGTAAAAACCAAAGCCTATAGAATCATTATCTGTACAACCTTTAAAGGAAAATTTAAACTTGTATTTCAATGGATAATACCTCCACCATCACGACTACCTTTCTTTTCACACACCAATGAGTATGAATGTATCCACTATAAATCATGAGAACAAGCCTTGGAATAACTAATGCACATGGAAGCATGTGCTTAACTCATAGAAGGACAGTATGCAAAGAGACACAAAAACTCCTCCTGTTCCAGCTACCTGCCCATGGCCATTCTGTAAGCAGACTGAAATGCAGAAGCACATTCTTGTGTAACATTGCAAACCTTCTACTTAGACTCATGACTCAGAATAAGAATATTAAAGGTCATTCTAAAAGTGGAGAGTGGCTATAACATACACACGGAGCATTCAAAAAAATTACTGCATTTGACTGCAATAAACTGAGAGCTTGATCCTGGATCAAACTGAAAATATATTGCTTACCCAACAAGTGGAAAATTGAAGCTGTGAAAACTGACTAAAGAGTGTAATTATTCTAAGGTCTCCTAACTAATAATATGAGCCGAGATTTAAAAAAAAAAAAAAATTTAAAAAAGGGTTTTTTTTAATGTTTCAATGTATCACCATGTTCCATCTTATTGAGGAACACTTTAGGCTACATTCCTCCAAATCATAGCATTGTAAGAGGCTTGACTCATCTCAAATAGCAACAGCATGTATGAGCAATCATAATTTGCAACTGGAAACTGTCCAAAAACAGGAATTTTGAAGGTATGTTAATAACTAATAGCAGTTTGATTTCTGATAGTGACTTCAACTGCTATCAGAAAAGTAGAATGGATATTGAACTGGAAAAAATGTCAGCAATTTAGGCTGTATTTTTACCTCATGGTAATCCCAATGCCTGACACGCATTGGGATTATGTTCTTGGAATGTTAACTTTTAACAATTTATTGCAACTTCATTAGGAACACAGATTTAAAAAAACATCCTGTTCAATATATGGTTTTCGTTTTGTGACAACTTTCTATGTCAGAAGACTGTATAAACTGAATGCACAAAGAGGATGACTGGTATTTATTACAGTGACTTAAACAGCATCTATGCTAAACAATCAGAAGGCAGGCTTTATGTACCTTTGCACACCAAATCAGGGCCATCCCACTGTCCTTTGGCATTGCAGACTGCAGTGCCACTGCCGCCTGCCATCAGGTACCCATGAACACAACCGTAAATAACTTCACTTCTGTATGTGGTCCCACTCACAGTCGTTGGATGCGCATTCAAAACAGAAGGTGGAGCCCCACAGTCCACACCTGAGGAGGTGAAGGAAGAGGAAGATAGACCTGTTAGTCAACCAGCAGGAGCAATGACAGCTGCACTCACATAAGTATTTCTTCATCTTTACCAGCTAACCCTCTTCTCCTGTAGTAATACAACATTTCCTCAGGTCCTCTGCAATATTCCCACTATGACTGACTGTGCTGTAGCTACTCCAAACACCTACTTCCAAATAAAAGGACACTTTTCTGTCTTTCTCTCAGAATAGCATGCTAAATATGTGACTCCCTCCTCAGTCAAGCTGATAGTATACAGAAAAGTCCTGGTTTTCTTCTGAGTCTTTAGACTCTCCTGCTTTTACAAACCTGATTACATTGGATAAGGTTCTATACTATTCACAATGAGCAATACTCAAAGGAAGGCCAATGAGCAGAAACTGCCCTTAGAAAGCAAAACTTTTTAAAGTATACAAAAACTATAAAAATGCAAAACCATAGAAAAGGTTACAACACACAATATAAAAGTTTCCTGTTAAGGCAAGAGTCTACATAATGCTTAAACAAAGAAGTCAAGTAGCACACACACAAAGAATTTGTTAAAGGTACATTTACTAGTACAGTAGTACTAGTAAAGGTACATTATATTTATTAAAAGGTATATTTATTTAGGTACACTTATTTAAAGGTACATTTATTTAAAGGTACATTACATTTATTAAAAAAAAAAAATCAGACTTGCTGGTTTTAGAAAGAGAAGTCCTAATTGAAAAGGGCTTACAATACAAGGAGGAAATAAGTTTGACATTTGAGACTTTTGGCTGTTTCTTGGTGTATCATGTAAATTATCTTATTTTAATTAACCATAAGAGAAATGCTGAGAAAGTCTGACCCGATCTATTGTTTGATTGTAGAAATTTAAAAAATCACATGAAAAAGCAACTTCTGAAAAACGTTAACAAAAAAAAATATATATATCAACAACTTGCAAGAGTTACATTCCACAATCTTTCTCTAGGGACTACTTGAGACTCTGGGCACTCCCTTTTTGTTTTCAAATTCATTGTCCTTTTTTTGGGGGCGGGGGGGAAAGTTACTTGCATTGTTTTAAAACTGTTTTATCTTTACTTTCTTATGAATTGCTAGTAGATAGTTAATATTTTGCTTTTCCCAGCCACATTGTTTTAGCCACCTTTATTTTAATTTATTGACTTCTCATAAATGTTACATTTCTATCCATTCTTGGATGAAAAAAAAAAAAGAGAGAGAGAAAGGGAAAGAATTGGAAACAAAGAGGACTGTTTCAGAGAAAGAATGAACTCTCCTCACTAAGTGACAATTTCCAGGATGACAATTCTCCCCTATAGAATTGCTGTACGCAGCGTGTCTTCTGAAGCTAGCACTTCAAGTATCACGTAACAGATACAAAGGCTTTCTAGCTACTCACGAGAACACAGAAAGAATCCTGCACTCATAAGCAGTAATATTGCCAGAGAATGGATGATTAGAACACCAAAGCAAGTACATGTTTTAAAGACAGTCATAGGAAACTTAACTCTTCAAAGATGTGAAAGTGTTCATGCACAAATATTCTTAAAATTATCAAGACTACCCAGAGATGGGGAGTGCTATGATGCCCTCTTTTGCATCTATAGCAAACCTTCAGACAAAAGTTCACAAGGTGTCAGGAAAATTGATGTTTTCATGAGAGGTCAGTGATGCTTTTCAACTCAGTACCCTTTCCCGTGAAATGTTAAAGAAATCTAGTTGTTTTCTAGGCCTCAGCTCACAGGCAGAAGGACACACTTCAGTGTCTGTAAACCAGCATAAAAAATGTCACTACACTAAAAAAAAGGTAAACAATAACATGTCCTTTAATTTTCTTCTTTTCCTGCAAATAACCAGTTCTTGAAAAAGCACTTCCAGATTGTGGAAACAGTCTACTATCTTTACAAACACACTTCCCATGCATGAACCCCCATAATGAAGAATTCAAGAAAGATGTAAGACTCTTTTCACCTTTACAGCTTAAAGTGGCAGGTTCCCAAGTTTCATTTGCAGTGCAGTATGAGAACTTTCTTTCATTGCTGTAAAACCCTTCTTGACACTCATAATGAACTGCACTTCCTGGTAGCAAGCTGTAGTTCCCCACAATGTAGCCATGCTTCATTTCAGGAGGGGAACCACATCCGATTTCTGCAAAGAGACTGGGTTGAAAGATCTCACAGTACATAAATCACAACACTTGACCACTTTAAAATCAGCTGAACTAGATGGTCACAACCCAAAATACGCCTGATCTGATGAATCTGAGGGCTTACCAAAGAAGCAGAATAATAGATTTGAAGAATTGTCCTGGCCACAGTTGGAGGAACACAGGGAAGCAGTTACTGAGCTACACTTTCACTAACATGCAGCTGGAGCCATTCACAACACCAAAGATGAGACACTGCAATGTGATGGTGCTTTGTGTGGGCCAGTCTCATTACAGCCACAGCTGAATGATACTTCAACATCACAGGAAAATTTCAGGCCCCAGTGCACAGCTTTATTTCCCTGTGCACGGGAAAAGTGAAGCACTCTGCAGCAGATAAATTGAAATGAAATGTTCTGCCCCCTCAAATCCTTCATCTCATTGAAACAGCCTGCATACAAAAGCTCCACTCCTCCAGCACATCTGCTTGGACAGGGCTCCCTTGCGCAACTCTGCAAGAAACACAATCGGTACAAACACTCTACTTCACCACAGAATATGGAGAGGCCAGTCAGTGAGATAAGAAGCAGGGTTATCAGCAATTCTGGCAAACAAAGCAGAGCACTCCAGCCAGAAATACTGAGCAATTGCAGGCTGTGAGCTCTACTGATGGTTCTGGCAATAATTCAGAAATAAAAGCTGAATATAATCTAGGTAGCTCCTTCCATCTGGGATGCCTGTGTTCATTATATACTCTGATATCCACAGCTTACACTGCTAGCAGTTTACATCTGTGAAAACTGACACTAAAGACAGATTTTCAAATTGGAAACTTGGTTCTGTGTTTTTTGTTATGGCAACATAAACTGAATTGTTTATTTATACTGTGCAGGAGGCACAGTATGTAATAAATTGATAAATTGTTATTTTATTATTCCTGTCCCCTAGGCTTTTTTCATTCATCTAACCTCTCTTATCAGCTATTTATTCTCTCTTCTCTTCCCCTTTACGTGGTGCGATTATATAAACAACTGGATTACAACACACTTCCTTTCTACTCAGAAACTAACTACATTACTTCCATAACATTACCAAGCTTCTCTGACCCTGTACATCTGAAGCACTGCTAAGAACCTGTAGGAATATCTCGTTGTTGATCCCGACATCACTGAACAAACAACACAAGAAGAGAAAAAAACCCGCAAAAAAACCATACAGCAAGCAAAGTCCAGAGAAAAGGTTTCCGCCCTGGAGAAGTACAGGCCAGAACAGGGACTACACTGTGGTGCAACACACCAGATTTTATCTGCTAGCAAAAATAGCATCCAAAGACTCTCACCTTTGCATGAAACTACATTTCCATCTTGATGAAAAGAACGTTCTCCAGTTTCCAATTTATAACCATCATTGCAGTAACACATGTAGCTTCCTTCAGTATTCACACATCTTGCATTGTGACCACACAGCCCAGACTCCTCACATTCATCAATATCTAAAAATTCAGAGAAAAGTACATAGCCTTCATAATAGGAGGTTTTGTTTTAATTAATTAATAAAGGGCCCGAGCTTAACTTTTCCTTGAATAGTTCTACATAGCTTCTCACAGCTCTTCTAGGAAAACAAAGGAGCTTATCACTGTCTCATCTTCAAGCATGCGGAAAGAGGACTGTTGCAATTTTGTCACTAGCTATCTTTAGAATTACTGCTGGTTTACTTGACAAATAGTTTCCAATGTTATATGCCGTTCAAACAATTCCAGAAAAATCCTGTATCTGGACACCTCTTAAATGGTTACAACAGTTCATCACTAACAAGAAACTGGATAATATTCTACATTAAATACAAAAATTACAATCTGGGGAATTTTAAGTGTCCTCTTTTGTTAATCTAGATGCTGCTGCTTCTTCTGAAAAGATCATTGTTGGAATGAGATTGTGAAGCAATGATTTGTAACACAGCAGAGTTCAAAATGGAACTAATTCATAGCTGTTAAGAACCTGGATGTCAAATAAGCACATCAACAACAGAAGTTCTCTGATATAGTGTCAGAAAATAAGTTCTACACTGATGGCAAAAAAAAAAAAAATTTGTACAGTTCTGGATTTGTCATGCTTAGGATTTTTTGTGATGTCTACCTGTACAGTTTGTGCCATCATTGGGAATAAATGTCTTGTTGTTGTTGGAGGCTCGGTATCCATCAAGGCAAACGCAGTAAAAACTTCCATGTGTATTATGACACAGGGTATGATTTCCACAGATCTTGCTGGCTCCAATCTGGCATTCATCTTTATCTGTCAGTACATTTAAAAAACACCAGAGAGATATTAAGAAAAGTGGGGTGTCCTCCCCTCCTCACTCATGCTCAAGTAACCAGACTTCTCCTTACTGGTTTCCTATATAAATTATTTGGGATGTAAACACTGCTGGTAAGCTGGAGAAAAACAGAAATGTCCTGGATGAAAATGTGAATACAGTTTTGTGATGCAGCTTAAGTTATCTAAGAGTCTGAGAGCTGCTGAAACCAGAGGGCCCTGCTCTCTCTTTCCTCTCTTCCTTAGGGCGCACACTGATTACAGCACCTCATGAAACACCTGGGTGGGGGCAATCCCAAGCACAGCTACAGTCTGGGTAGAGAATGGATCAGGAGCAGCCCTGTGAGCAGGACTGCGTGGTGCTGGCGGGTGAGAGGCTGGACATGAGCCAGCCATGAGCACTCCCAGCCCAGAAAGCCAAACGTGTCCTGGGCTGCATCCAAAGCAGCGTGGGCAGCAGGGGAGGGAGGGGATTCTGTTCCTCTGCTCTGCTCTGGTGAGAGCCCACCTGGAACCCTGCATCCAGCTCTGAGGTGCCCAAAATAAGAAGGACATTGACTAGCTGGGGCAAGTCCAATGGAGGCCATGAAGATAATCATGGGCTGGAGCACCTCCCCCACAAGGAAAGGCTGAAGGGATTAGAGGTTGCTCAGTCTAGAAAAGAGAAGGCTCTGAGGAGCCCTTATTATGGCCTTCCAGTACCTAAAGAGTACTTTCAAGAAAGCTGGAGAGGCACTTTGGACAACATCCTGTAGTTCTAGGACAAGGGGAATTGCTTTCAACTGAAAGAGGATGGATTTAGATTTGGCACTATGAAGAAATTAGTCATTGTAAGGATAGTGAGGCACTGGAACGGGTTGCCCAGAGAAGTTGTGGATGCCCCAATGCCCCATCCCTGAAAGTGTTCAAGGCCAGCTTGGACGGAGCTCTGAGCAATTTGGTGTTGTGGAAACTGTCCCTGGCCACAGCAAAGGGGTTGGAACTGTGTAATTTTTAAGATCCCTTCCAACTTGAAGCATTCCATAATTCTATGGTTTTCCTACAACGAGATACCTGAACTCTGTGCAGGATCCAGCAGCTGCCAGTGCTTTGTGAAAGAAGGGTAAAAGACAGGGAGGAGGAGATTATTGGTGAAGGATGACCCCCTTTAAGCACTGGTAAGCTATTACAGACACTGAGACACAGCGTTTGACATCGTCCTTCGACTCACACATTGATATGAGACAGTCTCAGAAGGACATTATCAGCCACAGTAACAAAACATTAAACAACACTTCTGAATATGTACAAGTCTTTTGGTGAGGAAAAACAACCCAAATATATTCTGTGGGAGATTCTTCCAGGAAATGACCAAGTTTTTAGCATGCTTAGAAGAATTCATTAAAATGACTTGAGAAGGAGCATTTTAGGAATTTACAGTTTCTTTCCATTTTATAAGCAGGCAGCCTACCTTGACAATGGGTTCTTCCATTGCCTACAAATCCATAATTGCAGATACAAACACTTTTTCCTCCACTTTGCTGACATGTTGCATGAATGTGGCAAGTTGCACAGACATCGGGAATAGATCTGTTCAGAATTACTTTAAGGACAAAAAAACAGCATTACATTTTTTAAAGTACCTTACAAGTGGCATGGTAGGAAAAACCAGCACAGAATTGAAAGTGGAGATAAAATCCAGATTAAAACACATAGAATAGACTACTACCTACTCCCACCTAATTTTAAAAATTGTAGGAAAACCACAGCTATTGCATTAAAAGACTAAAGATTAAAAATAAACAGAAAAGATTAAACAAATAACTACACTGAGCATTTTTGTCCATCCTTCTCTTCTCTGACTACAAAGAAAAGAGCTTTTTGGCTTTCAGAAGGGTTTAGAAGGTATATAGTAGGTAGCTCTATCCAATATTATTAATCTTTTCTTCATATGCATTTGTTTCCCTTTTGTCTTTAATTCTGTTTCCTCTCTTTTGTTGTGCTTTTTTCTATTATTTACACATAGGCATTTGGGATACTTATCAATCTGTTTGTATCATGTGTCAATATGGTAAAAATGTTATTGATAAAAATGTTGCTAGGAGTAAAATTACTTACAGTAAAGTAATTTTAGACATTAATTTATATTAAAAGTGGTTGAGAAGCACACAATCCAATTTACTATAATTTTTCAGGGCTGTAAAAATACATTAAATTGGAATATAATAGTTTGTGGTTTTTTTACATTCATACTTTCAGGGCATTATGTTCATTTTCCTCCATTTTTTCATGATCTCTTTCTGTTACCACACACACCCTTGCTTTCCAAATGACAAATGTCAGAAAGGACGGACTTGATGTAGACAAAGCATGTGTATACTGATGCCTTTTTAAATTTTTAAAAAAAGAACTATTACTGCACAAGCTGATGTCTGATGGTACTTGACAAAGAAGTACAGAATTTTTTACTTTTCTAAGATAGTTGAAATTTGTAAGAATATTAACATCACTGTATATTTAGCATCTCTGACAAAATTTTCACTACTCTACACCGTCTAAATACATAACCATAACTGAAAGGAGAAGGCAGCTGAACACTCCAGTATTTTTTTATGCATCAAATTTATCACTGTGATAAAACTGCCCTTCCACATGCACAGGGTTTCAGTTTTTTCAGAGTTTTTATGAGCATCTCAAGGCTGTGGGAAACATCATAGATTCCTACTCCTAATTGTTCATGCTTTCATACACTTGTGTGTTTCTGATAAGCGCAGAAAACAAAAACTGTCAGCATGCAATGGCAGCCAACATAGACCAGAAAATTTAATTTACAAACAGCCACGGAGAGAACTTTCTCATGATACCTCTATCTTCTGATAAAGACATGGGAGCATCCTCCTCAGATTGCTCCTTCAGGAGATGTAAAAACATGTTTCCACCCCCCGCCTCCCCTTACTAGTACAGCTGAAAGTTTATTACTTATTTGTTCTTCACAATGTACAATTTATCATGCCAGCACTAGAGTCCCCTCACTGTTTTGGTCCTACTTATGTGGGTAGGACTTCCCTCAGGCGCGGCTCCCGCCGTGGCAAGGCCCTCTCACCCGGGCAGGACACGAGGTCGCTGCCACCACCGCCGTCAGCAGGTGTCGAGGGGACACCGCAGCCAGCGGACAGGACAGGACCCACCACGGCCACCTCCGCCACCAACGCCACGGGTACCATCACCACCACTACGGGATGCTCCGCCACCATCGCCATGGGAAACCTGGACATGCATGCCAGCATGGGCTGCCCCCAACACCGCACCAAGGAATGCTCCCCCACCACCACGGGCTGCCTCTGCCACCACCACCACGGGCACCCGCCAAGCCGGGCACTTGACATCGCGGTAGGGCTGCGCCCCCCTCCAGCTCACAGCCCAGCCGCACTCACCCCGCGCCGCGCACCGCGGCAGCGCCAGCAGCAGCAGCAGCAGCAGGAGCGGCCCCGGGGCCCGGCCGCCCCCCGAGCTCATGTCCCCGCCGCCGCCGCCGCACCCCTCGGTGCTGCACGGCCCCGGTGCCTNGAGGGCGCCGCAGCTGCCTCCCCGCACGGCGCCGCCGCGCCCCGGCACGAAGTTGGCACGTCAGTCCTACGATGTACGAAGCTGGTGCAGCCGTACGCGGCCAGCCCTTACTGCTTGAAATAAAGTAAAGCTTTCTCCCTGCAGGCCTTAGACGCCGCTCAGGTTAATCCCCGAACTTCGTGTTTAGGCAGGCGCAGTAGTGCTGCTGCCTGAAGGGTTTTCTGCTGTAGAACAGTAGTAATAGCCCNCTCCCGCCCCAGCCGCACTCCCCCCGCGCCGCGCACCGCGGCAGCGCCAGCAGCAGCAGCAGCAGCAGGAGCGGCCCCGGGGCCCGGCCGCCCCCCGAGCTCATGTCCCCGCCGCCGCCGCCGCACCCCTCGGTGCTGCACGGCCCCGGTGCCTCCGCATCGCCCCCGGGGGCGGAGGGCGGGAGGGGAGCCGTGCCCAAGGGCAGGGCAGAGCCCGAAGGCAGGGCACAGCCCGCGGCCCCGGACGGAGGGCAGCTGGCGCTGCCTCCCGGCGGGCGGGACGCCCTTATCGGCGCCGCCGCGCCCTCGGCCCCCCC
>VYZP01002839.1:0-122372 GCA_013400635.1 Hypocryptadius cinnamomeus
CCTTCCCTTCCCTTCCCTTCCCTTCCCCTCTATGGTTAACCTTAAGTCTCTGGCCAAAAATAAAGGAGTATTCTAGGGCAGAGGATAAAACCCAAGGGAAACAAAGTTGAGACCATATTGCTGCTGCATAGAAAGCTTCATTAGCTTCATTAGCCCTGTTGGCATAGCAGTCATGAGAGAAAAAAAACCCAGAACAGTAGGAGTGATGTGAAAGGACTGACTGCCAGGGGAGGATGTCGTGCATTTGCCATCTCTTGATGTCTTCAAGCCCAGCCAAATGCCTGTCTGAAGCTCTCTTAGTCAGACAAGTTACTGATTTCAGAGTAATGGGGAAACGTTCAGAATGTAGGTACCGGAGGTCAGGCAGCCCAATCCCTTCCTGCTCACCTGGGAATCTGCAGGAAGGAAATGCAAAGGATNGCTGAGGTGACCGCAGCGGGGCTCGGGGTGCTGGGGGTGCCCCGGGGGTCCGCGGTGCCGCCGAAGCCTCGCGCATGCGCGCTGACAAGCTCCGCTCCGTCTCGTTCCCGCCCGGCAGGGGTCGCTCTCGGCCCGCGCGGCGCTGCCCGTGAGGGCGGCTCCGCCCCGAGCACCCCCGGGCACCCCAGGACTCCCCGCGAGCATCCCCCGGCACTCCCCCGGCCATCCCCCTAGCAACCTCTCCCGAGCGCCCCTCGTGCATCCCCGAGCACCGCCTGGGCACCCGCCGAGCACCACCAAGCACCTCCCGGGCACGCCCCAAGCACCCCCCCAGCACCTTTGTTCTGCCGCGGTCCCGGTCGGGGCTGGCGGCGGGCGGGGACCGCTGCCTGGGCCGGGGTGCCCGGGCCGGCGTTTCCGAGCCGAGGTTCCCAGAGCGGGGTTGTCCCAGGGATAGGGGTGCCCGTGCCGGGGGAGCAGGTGCAGGGAGTGCCGGGCCGGGGCTGCCCGGAGCAGGGGTGCCCGGTGATGGGAGTGCGGGTCTGCCCGGTGCTCCCGCCGCAGCTCAGCCTCAACCCGGGGCAGGCAGAGGGCTAGCAGGTCTTGAACTGGGAATGGGATTCATGAATGGTAAAGCGGGATCAACATCTCCGTCGGTAGAACCTTAATAAGCCTTAAAGGTTATTTCTGAGCGGTTCCAGTGACAATTCTTGGCCCTGCGTGTTGGCAGGGAGCCGTACCCCGGCCCGATCCCATCCGGTACTGCCGGGGCATGCTGCTGTGCTTGGGACGAGGAACAGCAACACAAATACAGGCAGTGTGGGCATAGTCCACCGGGAGCGATAGCAATCGGGACTTGCAGGGCTTTGCATTCTGCAGTGCGAATGATCTCATTATCCTTTCGAGAGGCCTCAGCCAGCTACTTGAAAAATACTTATTAAAAACCACAGCAGCTCTAGGGAGAGGGAAGGGAGAGAGAACAAACTGGATGTGTAAAAACAGAAGGGGGAAACAGCCACAGTAGCAATAATGGGTCGGGACCTGCTCTGCGCTGCTGTCTTTCTAGTGGAAGCTGAAAGGCCACGACACATCTCAGAGTGCACATCAGTGTTTTGCCTCTGCTCTATTCCTCTAGCTACCACATGTTCCCATGAAACCTCGTGGTGGGGAGTGTTGGTGCATGAGGAGGCCCACCCAACACAGTCACCCAGGAGCCAACCTCTGACATTCCCACTGGTCAAACACCGGATCACCTGGCTCATCCCCTTGTCCTGCCCTGGCAGCTCAGTCAGAACAGGCCACCTAGGGCTGGCCTGGTTGTGTTTAAACACTTCCCCCCAGGGTCAAGAGGAAGGCGCAGATGGGCATGGGAGTGATCCTGCAGGTGTGCAGCAGTCCCTGGGGCTGCCTCCTGCCTGCCACTGGTGCTGCTGTATACTCACACTATCATGGCACCATTTCCACTGCTGCTTCTGCCAACTGCATCTCCGTTTTTTGATTCTGTGGGTTAAGGGCATACACAAACTCTGTGGGAGCTGTCATGTGTTCCTCTAAGGAACCAAGAAATGGAAATCAGCAGGAAGTAGAAATTCTGCTGGAAAATGGAAGAATGAAAGGAACAAATGAAAGGAAAGCAGTGCTGCTTGGGTCTGGTCACAGGACACGAGGCATTGGTGGTTCTTGCAATTACAATCACTAAGTTGCTGGAAGAGGGATAGCGCCCCTGGACAGCCACATCAGCAGTGCTGGGGCCTCTTTCTGAGCCAGCAGTGATGGCAGCACTGTGTGGGAAGTCAAGAAAAAGCAAGGGGGCTGAGGGGAGACAAAAACCAGAGGGAACTGGATAAATGGAAAGAGACTCTGGTGGTGGAGAGCACAGGGAGAACCTCCAAAGGGCAGGAGGTAATGGGGATACAGATATGATGCAGAGAGAGAGGGTCCCCCCCTTCCCTTCCCTTCCCTTCCCTTCCCTTCCCCTCTATGGTTAACCTTAAGTCTCTGGCCAAAAATAAAGGAGTATTCTAGGGCAGAGGATAAAACCCAAGGGAAACAAAGTTGAGACCATATTGCTGCTGCATAGAAAGCTTCATTAGCTTCATTAGCCCTGTTGGCATAGCAGTCATGAGAGAAAAAAAAACCCAGAACAGTAGGAGTGATGTGAAAGGACTGACTGCCAGGGGAGGATGTCGTGCATTTGCCATCTCTTGATGTCTTCAAGCCCAGCCAAATGCCTGTCTGAAGCTCTCTTAGTCAGACAAGTTACTGATTTCAGAGTAATGGGGAAACGTTCAGAATGTAGGTACCGGAGGTCAGGCAGCCCAATCCCTTCCTGCTCACCTGGGAATCTGCAGGAAGGAAATGCAAAGGATCACGAGAACATGATGCTATTTGTGCTCTTGGATAGGAGTTCACGCCAGCACGGATTCATCTGGCTGCATTGGCATTCTACAGCATTACTCAGCCCCTCAGGTGGGCAAACACTCAAGAGTAGATCTGTCTGACCTGACAGAGGCCAGGTTTGCTGACCTTATATCATTTCTTCTTTTTTTCAGATGTTTAGCAGCTGTCCCCAGTCTCCAAGGTATGACACAGCCAGGTGGTCCTACCCTTGCTGAAGATCTGGGGCATTTGCACCATCTTTCTCACAAGATCTCACTGCAATCTCAGCTGCTGTAGCTCTGTTCCTCCTCAGGAATTAGGCTTGGGGCTGTGCTAGAATAAAATCAGATGAAGATGGAGAGATGGATCTGTGGAAATGTTTGTTTGGTGCCCAGGAGCAGCCCAAAAGGCAAACTGACTGTTAACAATTATCAGGAAGATAATGGAGAGCAGATCACAGTTCTGCCAATGAACAGATTCATAGTGAAAGCTGCACTGTGATTTCTACATGCAGCTCTGTCTGCCTCTCTCAAGAAAAAGATTTGGAAGTGTTTCAGAGAAGACCAACAAGGATGATCAAATACAAAGAGTATTTTCCATGTGAGTTAAAAGTGGATAGTCTTTTTAGGCTGGAAAAAAATAGACTGAAGGAGATTATAGTCCCAAGTTTAGCAAATAGAGGTTGCCTGCAGTATGATTTCTCATCATCCCTTCAATGTAAGAACAGGCAGCACCCCATAAATTAGCAGGTAATAACAAAAAAGCAAAAACCAGATTTTTTTTTGAATGTTGTGCTGTGTCAGACTGCTTCACACAGGGTGTGGTGCACCCCCAAAGCTCATATGCATTCAAAAATAAATGAAACATTTTAATGGGAGAAAAATATCCACTCACATTGATGGAATGCAAGACCCCATTTCTGCTTCCGGAGCCCATGAGCTGCAGGTGGCTGAGGCTGGCAGAGTGCTCCCGGAAGCACCACGGGATCTGTGGCCTCTATACCCCAGCATGGATGCACCAACCAGACTCCAGGAATCAATCACCAGATTGCACTGTCTTCTCCTGGAACAAGCTACCAGTGGAGAAATAGAAAACAGGTTTTTTGTAGCTATACTGAAACTTCACAGTTGATTTTAAGCCTCTTAGACAGTATAATACTGACTGCAAGTTCCTGCTGGGGGCTATCGACTCCAGCCTGTGCCAAGCTGCAGGGAGCACCCCGTGCCATGCCTGTGTGTGATGGAGCATGTCTCTGCACCAACAGCGTGACTGACTTAGATCAGAAACCAGCTTCCTGGGATTTCCCACCAGCATCCTTTCAGACTGCCATTCAGCAGCAGAGATCTGTGCTTCCACGAGGTGACAGGCACCAGAAGACAGTATCATCTTCAAACCACATGGAGGGATTAGTGCAGGCTGGAAGCAGCCCCTCACTGCCCTCTGTCCAGGGTGGGACACACTGCCTGGTGGGCTGTGGGGAAGGAGGGGGCTTGCACTGCAGACGTGGCTTTCCCAGCTCATGTGCTTGTAAGCAGACACTGTGGCAAACAAATTGCATGTTTTTGTAGTGTAATTCCTAATCTGGTTCTTTTGAAGCACCTGCTGTTGTGCTGCTGTGGTGCTAAGGAATGTCTGCATGATGGAATGCAAGGCTATACCTTAAGTACTTCAAATTAATTGAGAGAGTAGTGTTTCGTGCTGTGGGATCACATTGAGGCCACTGAGTATTTACAGTCCTGTAGGTAAGAGCTGCAGGCAGCATGGATTGTGTGGGCAGGATGGGCAGGATGGACAGGTTGGCCAGTATAGGCCATGCAGACAGGACACCAGAGCAGCAGCTGACAAAGGTCAGCTGTGTGGTGCTGTTCCGTAATTACTTCAGGCAGCGTCTCTGCTTTGTCACACACTTCCTATTCTGAGAGACACTGCTCTCAGCAGTGATTCAGCAGTGACAGATTCTCCATCTTTTTATCAAGGTAATTCCCCATCACCATTACTTTTGCATACCTTCTACTGCAAGAAAGAAGAGGCCAATACTGAGCTGCAGTGAATGCTCAGCCAGCATAGTAACCAGCCAAATTCCATATTAGCAGCATGGTTTAAATACCCAGCCTGCTTCTATATGGTGATCAAGAACACAGTGGAAGGGAGTGGAAGGGGCCCTTGCTCCAGTTGGGTAATGCTCCCCAATTTCTGGAGTTTGTAAGCACAATATCAAAATTACAAAGCACAACACTTTGCATTTCTTGCTATCATTTTGAATTAAAGACCTTCTATTGACGACACTCACTTCAAAAACCAGCCAGGCTCTTTCTAATATCAAGCAACATGCCTGAAGAATAAATTGCTCCTATCAGAAATAAAGCATTTTAGTTCTGCCAGAAGCAGAGAGATCTGTGTTTGTAAGTCCCTCCAAAGGCAACTCCATCTTTCCTGTTTTCCTCTCATTTTCTTTTGATGCACGAAGCCTGCACATTGCAGTGCTGTGATTGGATTCAGCTTTGGAGCAGTGTAATTGTAAATATTCATTGGAATCCAAGCTAGTTTTCCCAAGTCTCTCTTAAAAGCTTTGCAGTTATACAAACAGCCATGGCTCTGCATTAGCCTCACAGCCTGGAGGCTGCCTACTCCTCCCCAGCCCCAAAGTATGCTCCGTCAGAGGCTGCATGGAGAGAAATCAGCCTTGCCAACCATTTTAATCAATGGTCTATTATTTTTTTATTCCCTCTTTAATGACTGTGCTATAGAGCTGGCTCTCAGATACAGGTATCCAGTGGGGCTCCTCACTGGTGTCTACACAAATAACATGGCTCACCGTGGCTCACAGTTTGCCCTGACTGTCCTGGCCATGTATTTCAGTCCCTGTCTCCCTGCTGATGTTGTCAGGGTGTCTGTGAAGGGCTCTGAGTCCTGGTATATGGTGTACAGTACATGGTACATGGTACAGGGTATTATGCCTGTGACCATTCCTCTCTCCTCTGTGAACGTTCCGTGGCTGCTCTCGTACAGTGGAGCAAGGCAAAGGGCAGCAGACTCCTACAGCCCCTGAGGAGCTGAGTCAAGCTCTGTCCATCAGCCAGACCCTGCCCTTGCCTGTGCCAGCCCTGCACAGCCAAACTGCATGCTCCAAGCAGATCATGCTCTCCAGGTGGTCTGACTGCAGCCATGTTCCGCACAACTCATTTGCAGAGCAGCACATGTAAGAAACTGCACACAGCTATTCTGCTGAGAAGGCAAATTGAATCCAAAAGTTCTGATAGCATATCTACACTCCTATCTCTGCCTCATCCACTCATGTGTTCCCCACCATGGGCGGGACTCTGGCCAAAGCCTGTGGCACAGCAGCACATGTAATGCAGATGGTGGTATTGGAGCCTTCATCACCCAATGACCTCCCCAGGCTCTGCTTGCTCCTTCCAGTATGTGTTACAGCCTCCTGGGGAACCTGGGACCAGACCGGTTGGCAGTAAAAGGGGGAACACTGAAGGAGACTGCGGTGGGGCTCTGGGAAAGGCAGAGCTGCATTACAAGGTAGGAGCAGGAATAGATTTAGGAAATGAGCAATGCTGATGTGAACATCAAGAAGTTGATAGTCTGTCTTCCAGTTCTGAGCAGGGGAACCTAGAAGTACCCTGTGTATTGTGTATCTGCCCTTAAAGCTCTCCTGTGATGCAGGATCCTTGGGCCCTGGCAGTCTGCTCACCTGCTCTGTTCTCCTTCCCTTTAGAAAACTGTTCCTAACCCAAATATTTCATGATGGAGGCTCTGGCCAGTAGTTCTTGAGTGTTCCTTCATGGACATGGAGAGCAGATGGCTTTTTTCCCTTTTTCCAGGAATTTCTTACATATAGCTGGTGTTGTGATCTCCCTCAGTCATACAGAAGTAAAAACCAAAAACCGAAACCTCAACAAAGTAGCCAGATGAGAAATCACAGAAGAAATCACCCTGTCTAGTAGAAGTCCCTGACACACAGAGCAGTAGCTATGAGAGCAGATGCCCTGTGAAAGCAGATGAAGTAATGAGGCCTTTATAAAGATAACAGGTTCCAATGTCAAAACAGCTCATGGAGAGAAATTCCCTGCTCCTGTAGATCCGTATCTCCTGGCGGCAGCCACCAAAATGTTCTCTTCATCTCTTTTCCCAGCTCAAGGCCAGCTGCCTTCAGAATGTGGTGAAGGAGACATCCCTGGGGAAAATCCAGCCCCCAGCTGAAGGGAAGGAACGTGGAAAACCACATGGTCATGAAGAAGGGCTAGACATTGAAACATGCCCGATGGCAGGAGCAGAGGGAACCTGTCCCTGGGGTCCCTGTGGGAATTCATCCTCTCTTATCCAGATACAACACGTCACCTTTTCCCACCTGTGGTGTGATGCTGTGACCCCTCACCAGCTGCCAGGGGAGGGGGTGTACCAGTGAACACACAGCCTGGAGCCCCATCAGGGTCTCTGGTGTAAGAACACACTGGTCCTTTTGCTGCATAGCCCTGGTGCAGAGGAGTCTTCATGGCATGAGGTGGAAGCACAGTCCTTCCCTTCCAACTCCATTTTGCAAAACAGCCAGAGCACTGTTCTTCAGTGCTCCTGCTTGGATGATTTATCCAGGTCACGGTGAGGACAACTGGCTAACTGAGGTTAACAGCTTTCTCAGATTCATTTCAAAAAGACATTAGCATGGGGGCTGTATTAAACGATGATACGCCGAATCTTAATTCATTCACTAGGAGAGCTCATGATCAGGTGGGGGACTAAGCTGACAAGCAGGGCTGTGCTGCCAGTCATTCTTTAAAGGGCAGGACCATAACTCATGCTCCCAGTGCTAAATTACACCTGGCACTCCTTGCACAGAAATCCTGCTGCCTGCTGCAGGGACCCAGGACCACCAGCCTTGGGAGGTCCAGGACCCCACAACAGGAAATGTATCAGCAGCTGGGACTGGCTCAGAAAAATAGATTGGAGTCCTTCTATCTAGAAGAAGGATGTTGGGAAGAAAATATGACAAAGATCTATAAAATCAGAAGTGTCATAGGAAGGTGATTAAGGAATGACTGTTGTGGCCTTTTCCAAGAAAACAGTGGAATTTGTCAGGGGACAGGCTTAAAACAAGCCAAAGGAGGTGGCTTCTTATCCAAGCATGGTCAAACAGGGGAACTCACTGCTACAGGACTTTGCAGAAGCTGTATAAGATCTGAGTTACAGGATTAGTTTGACAAGTTATGGATGAAAATTCCTCAAGGGCTGTTAAACACAAAGGCTCCCCCTTGGGCTCAGGAAGCCCCTTCAGCAGAGAAGGTGCGTGAGCATTTTGGTGAATTTCACAAGTTTCCCCTGTTCTTCCCAGGGGAAAAGAGCTCTTTCCTAGACAAGGCCATAAGCTGCTGCCAGACACAGAGCCAGCTGGAACACTGTTCTGCCACAGAATAGTGTTGTATTTTTATATAACAAGGCTTGATGCTTAATTGGGAGGTTTGTAAGAGAAAATTGAGACCTAGGCTGTTTTATCTGCCACTTTCACACTGAAACCAACAGCAAGGCTCAGCTGAATTTGGTATCAGTGGGTGGAGAGATGGAAGGGAAGGGAAGGGAAGGGAAGGGAAGGGAAGGGAAGGGAAGGGAAGTAGGAAGAAGCAGAGTGTCATTCCCACCCTGCCATGCTATCCTTGCACAAATCAACACACAATCATCCATATGCATATGCAGAACAAAACAAAGGCACATGCTGACCCCCTCCCAAATTCATCCATCTGCCACCATCCACAAACACAAAGGCACACACATCCTGCTCCCACCTTCACTGTGGGCAGTTGCCACTAACAGCTCAGCCCACATGCTGGGCTGACTCCTCACACACAGAACAATGGATGATGTGGGAGTAAATACAACAACATCTTGTAACTTTCCTTCAAATGCAATAAATGTAATCAGTGCATTGTGTTCATATATATTGCAATGTATGCATCACTAGATATATGAACATATTCATAGGAATATATTTATCATCACCACATCAAATGAAACAAAATTTCTCCACTTTGACTAATAAGGGGGACACCCCCCCAACTCTATTTTAAATAATGTCCTCTGATCTGCTGCTTAGATAAACCAGCAGTGCTGAGCATCCAATATGCTGGTACCTGGTGCTCCAATGCCAAAAGTACCTGATTTATTCTACCAGAACCCCAAGCATATTTCACTAGCAAGTTGTTAAAATAGACACATTTTTTTAATGGCTTGTGTGGTGCTGAAGGGGATGACAAGTGGATACCAGGTTCAGCAAGTAATGCTGCAGTGTGCAGCAGCAGGAGTTCCCCAGTTTCCAGGATCAGCTCTCCTCACCCTTGTTTGCCATGTGGATCCGAAGGAGACCTTGTGGCTGGAGTTCACTGAGGAATGCTGGTACCTGAGCAGATATCAGGCAGACAGCCTGATGGCTGCAGAGGCGGGAGCAATGTGCTTTCCCAAGCCAGGCTCACACACAGGGGAGCACACTGAGCAAAGGGTCTGACTTCTACAGCTTCTGAAATACAGGGGTTGGTGGTGGGGCGGGGGCAAACAAACCCAGCATGGGGCAGACCAGCATAGGCTGCCCAGCAGGCCTGCAGCAGGAACAAGGGTGCTCCCACCCTGATGTCCAGGAGCAAGCTGAGGGTTTTGTCCACAGCAGCATGGCTGGACAGGTCTTAGCAATCCTGATCTCCTGGCTCACAGCATGTAAATGTCACCACTAGCCAGGACAGCTCTGCCCTGAGGCAGTGCTTTTTGTGGCCATCCTTTTCTTGTCTCTCCAAGGTCAGCAGCACAGCAACACCCACAACATCTGTGCATGACAGCCATCACACCCCCACAGCAACTGCAATCCCACCACCCATTCACAGCCAGCAGAGCTGTAGCCATCTCCCTGCTGCATCCCATCTTCCCCTCCTCATTGGGAGGTGACAGACCCTACTCTCACATCTTCAGCCCTTCCTTACACTGCCATGTAAACAAGAGCAGCAGATTATTATTATTGCTGTGAATGCATCAAATAGAGAGTTCCCTTCTCATCCTGGGCTGCTGAGCTAGAGTGGACTGGTATCTTCTCCTACCTGCTCCAAGGTCCCTTCCGTAGCTGGTGGCTGGCCCCCAGGTCCTTGCTGAGCTGCTGCTCTGGCTGCATTTCTGCTCCAGGTCTGCCTGCCTCTCCCTCTGCTTGGTCTGCAGTTGATAGATCCTCTGCTCTTGAGCATCCAGCTATTGACCCGCCCAGGGAAAGAAAGAAAAAATGGAAAAAAAATCAATTAATACTAAACGGCTTAACAAAATCCTGAACAGCACAGACCTGATGCTGCTGGGGGTGGGGATTGGCAGGAGGAGACACCCCCCACACATTAGCTGCAAAAATCTGATGTTCTGGGGACAGGAAGCCAATATGGTAGGTGTGATTTGACATGCTTGCCCGCAGCAGGCAGACATGTCCAGCTCGGGAAAGCAGAAACCCTGCTGACTGGGGCACCTGCCTCTGCTCACAGAAGGGGTGTCAGACTCCCGCAGTGAGGGAAGCAAAGAGCAGCTGAGCAAGACCAAAATTATTCTAACCAGTAACCAAACACCCAGCTGCTGTTGCAGCTGTGTGTTGAGCTCTTCAGGCATTTTCCCTGTGTCTGCTGTCCTCAGAGCAGAGCAGAAGGGGCTCAGGCACCCCACAGCCTGTCCATCTGCCTGAACAGAAGCAGCTCTATGGGTTCAGCTTATTCACTTCTTGGTGTCCCAGCTGTAAGGTGTTTGCACAAGGCAGAAGCAGGGAAGAATCATAATTGTCAACCAAGGAGCATTAGCATGACAAGACTCAAGTACTGACCCCAGCGCGGAGCCACTCTCCCTGCTACCTTGGCCATTTACTCCTCAGGGATGCTGCTCATCTTCTTGTGATGGGCAAGAGAAACCACAGTCAGCAGGCACTGTATGGCTCCTGCCCTGCTAAGGATGGGGAGGCAAGAGAAAATGCTGCCCACGCAGCTTAGGAGTTGGTCTGCTTGGTGGTTTAAATTCAGCATAAGAACTCCTCTGCATTGCTGGCTGGGGATTGCCCTGCCATAACCAAGGGTCCTGTGTGCAGGTGAGAACAGCATCCTTCTTCTGCTGCTCAGATATACCCGGAAGCGGCCCTGTGTCCTGGAGCAAGGGGTCTCCAGAGCTTCTTGCAAGCACTGCCTGGCCACCACCACCTTGGCTCAAGCTGGCAGCCCTCCTGCCCTCAGGCAGGCCCTGCTGCGTGGGGGGTTCTCCCAGTGTTTCCCAGAGGCTTCTCCCTCTGGGTATGTGTCCATCTGTCTTTCCAGCACTGCCACTGCCCTTGGACCCCCTGTGCCCGCTTGTGCTCCACACTGCTGCCAGGAACAGCTGTAGGCTGCCAGCAACACCGCCAACATCCAGCAACACTGGCAGCAACAGAGGGGCCTCATCAATGTTCACTGACTTGCTAAACCTACAGAAGATTTCAATATTAATTAATGCTAACTGATTAGTAAAACATATTTATTGAAGATTGTCACCCCGATGTCAACATTCAATAAATATACTAATAATCAATTTGCATGTAATTAACACGAAATCATGCTAATGTCTACGTTAAAGATGTATTTCAGCACACACAGGAAGAGTGCAGCCCATGGTGCCAGGTCCTCGCTTCCACTGACTGGGGGGCTGAGTGGTGTGCCAGGTCACAGAGGGGGCACTGGAGGTCCTTGGCAGAAGGGTGAGCATCCACCAGTGGCAGCAGACTGGATAGATTCCAAAACCCTAGGCTCACAAAGCTTTGTCAACAGGGATAATGACAGATACTTTAGAGATGGAGAGGAGCTGATGTCTCCCCCTCATCATCCCCCTCCCTCCAGCTGCCAGGCAGGTGAGTGAGTTTGGCAGGCAGGGTGATTCTAGGATTTTCAGTGCAATGAAGCTCCCTGCCAGCTCTCGGGCGCCAGGAGTGCCTGTGACAACAGGGCATGTCACATGGCTCCATGGAGCACCTGCCTGTGGGTCCGAGATCACCAAGGGGTGCATCCTACCCAAAGCAGCACTGCCTGCCCTAGCTTCCCTCCTTCCCATGCCATTCAGACAAGCCCACCTTTCTTCTGTCCCAGTGCAGCCCCACGCAGCGATGTGTTTGCAGTAGGAAAGAAGGTGGCATGTTTAGGGTGAGCATCCCCCACCCCCACCCCTTCTCCTCTCATTTAAGTGGAATCAATTGTGCCATTTCTGCTTTGCTTTTCAAAAGCAATTACTTTCATGTCATTTTTACAGACATGCACGGAGAGCGAGAGAGTGAGGGCTTGATTATGCCCCCTCCCATCCCCATCGTATGGCTTCCGCAGTGGTGGTGAAGTATTAAATTAAATGAGGTATCTATGGAGCGGCGATGGTTTCAGGTCAGAGGCGCTATGGAAAGCTGTATGCTGCACTGCTCCTGTATATGTAAATGGATATATTAAAACCACTGATGTCAACTTGCAGCACTCATCTCTTCTGCTCTCGGGTGATCAAAGCTGATTGCAGAGGCAATTACTGCGAAGGAAAAGAAAATCACGGCCTCCTGCTCATCCCTGAGCTACTGGAGTTTAATTGCTTAGTGTAGCTGAAGCTGCCTCTCCATCTCCCTGGTATGCACACACACATGGGGGAGCTTCTCACGCCTAGAGACAGACAGGAATGGGCATTTTTGGGGATGGGGGGGAGAAGCACCCGAAGCAGGGGAAGACCACAACATGAAAAATAATGATGCTTAAAAATGAATTAGACCACTACAGTAGGCAGGGTTGTATCTTAGCAAGCCACTGGATCGATAGCACAGGGAAACAGGGCAGCATAAATACATGCCTGTGAGACAGCCTCTCCTTCTGTGGTCTCTGGTCCAGGATTTACAGTAAGGCTGCTTCAGTCTTTTACAGGATGTGGCTAATCAGACTCCCAAATTCTGGTGACACAAGTAAGAATCACGACCCCTGTTTTACAGCTGGAATCACTTGAAGGGAAGGTGTCGGTGCTGTCCTGAGGAGTCCCAGCTCCTCACCCTGGTCTTACCTTTGTGTTTCACGTGGGATTCTGCAGGTGCACCACGAAGGCAGAGGACACTTTTTAGGCAGGGAACACTGTAATGCAAACGCAACACTTGGCCAAGTTGCCATCAGCCCTGTGCCATACACCTGCCCAGGTTGCCCATCTGTACCACGGGGTCACCTCAGTGCTGGTCAGGCTTTGGCTGTGGAGCCTGACCTGCTCTGAAGCAGGGCTCGGCACATGCTATTTGTATGCACATCTGTACCTGGCCTGAAGCAGGGCTGAGCAAAATGTAAGGCATCAGATCTGCCACTAACATCTAGCAAGGGAGCAGAGGGACAAAAAAGGAGGTGGGGAGGGGGGCAAAAAAAGGACCTGCCTTCCCACCTGAAGGAAGCCACAGCCACCCCTGTGGCACTGCAGGGGTCTTGGCACCACTCTTACTCAAGGCAGGAGACGCCCCAAGGATGTACTGCCTGCTGTAACCCAATTCTCTCTGATGGCTGTGGCTCTCCTCCCAGCCTTGGCCAGGATGAGCGCTCCTGTGAAACCATCCTCACCTGACACCTGGGGAATAGGATGGATCCAGAGAAATCCAGGTGCTGCAGTGCATAGCCAGAGCAGCCACCAGCAGCAGCTCCCTCAAAGGCAGAGGAACAAAAATGCCTAATGGTGAGAACAGTTCTACCATCCCACAGCTGCATTTGGGAACAATGAGTCTGGCCCCAACAGAAAATGTTTACAAAATTATAAGTGCTAAGTTACTTCTTCTGAATTTTTGACCCTTGAGGGTTTTGCTTTTGTGCTTTTCTCCTGAAGCACTGGAAGGTGAAGGATAGGGTTTTTTTAATTGCAACCAAAGCCTGAGATTCTGTTCTTCCTGCTTGATTTTACAACAGGAGCTTCAAAAAATCAACAGAAAATAAGGAAATCCAGAAATGAGCTTTGTGATCTGCTCTGGCTGCAGGAGTGCCAGAAGCCCTCAGCAGTGCTGCCTGGCCCCTGCCCATGGGTGGGCTCTGCCACACGGCCTCCTCCCTGCCCTGTGAATCCAGATTTTCAACTCAAGGGTGCAATTCCTTTTTTATGAGCTGCCTGTCTCTTTTTGTTTAGCTAAGAGTGCTTGGAGCCCTTCCCCCACCTCCTTTTCCACTGCTGCTCTGGTTTTATTCAATTCAACACTTGAGGGAACTGCAGATGAAATGTCTCTGAATCTAAATTGCCAGCAATAGATCTAACAGCCTTTTTCTTTCTCCCCTCCCCAAACTCCCCTCAGACAGAAAGCTCCAGCACATTGTCTCCAGCTGCAGAACGGCAGCACCAGGATGGGAACACGGCAGGGAGGGCATGGGGTGCACAGGCCTCTCCTGCCCCACATGCAGGCAGGTGAAGGGGCTGGAGTGCCCCTCACTGCTGGTCGTGCCTGTGTGCCCAAGCACTGCCAGGCTTGGTATGGGGCTTGTGATACTGGCTGGCAAATGGTATAGGAAAGGCTAGGAAAGGCTAAACTTTTTCTTTCCATAGGGAAAACTCTTGACATCAGAGCATAGAAAAGCAGTCAAAAGGAAAAATAAGGCAAAGAGAAAGGAGGAATCAAAGCTGGGAGACACAGAGGAATTAGGAGCTCGAAGGAGTCTGTACATGGGGAAGAGGCTCTTGAGCAGTCCTGTGGAGCAGCTCCCTCCAAAGAGCTGGGATTCATGGCATTATCTTCATGCTGGGGAAATTATATTATTTTTGTCCTTTGGCTGCAGAGAAAAATAATAAAATATTGCCAGAATATTAGTGAAACAATAAATATTTTTTTCTGAGTTTGGAGACAGAAGGTGAAGCATTAAGTGTAATGAGAAATTAAATTCTTCACTGGACTCTAAAGCCTGGTAATACTGAAATCTAAAGACAACAGCTTAAAAATATCAACTTTGCAATGTAAATATTATTCTGTGGAAAAGACCAGTTAGTGTGTTAATCCACAATTGTAAATGGTGCCCATTTCCATTCAGATAATAAAAACCACAACTGACCTCTGTCTTGCTCCCACAGTCCTTAAGTCCCAGTCACTCTTCATACACAGGTGGTATGGAAAATTCCCTCCCAATGGAAGGAGATGTTGAGAACAAAACAAATAAACGGAGTATAAAAATAAACGTACCAAGAAGCATCCTGCTGACTGCATTATAGATTTTCACACTAAATTAAAAGAAAATCTGCCTTTGGGTGTCTGTTAGGAGAACAGAATCCTGCTGTAGAATCTGTGGCCTATCCAGGGTCCGGAACAATGCAGGTTTCCGCGGAAATCTGGCTTATTATTTGCAGTGAGAGCTGCCTCATCACAAGAGGTTTTCTGCTGTGGATCCAGCATTTTTACACCTGTCATGAGGAATAATCAGACAGCCTGGCTTGGTTTGAAGCACTGGAAAGGGCACTGCTGGGAAAATGTGTGTTTTCACACACTGTTTGTGAAAAGGAGCGGAAAAGGGATCATATGGCAACATCTGAACACCACCAAGACAGTCCCTCTGGCAGAGCTCTGGATTGCATCAGTGGAAAAGTCGGGGTTTTCTGATGAAACAAGAAATCTGCTACTAGGCAGCTCAGATAATATAAATCTTCCCTGCCTGACATTCCTGTGTCCTGATTCGCTGGGTGAAGGGTGCAGACGTGTTCCTCCCACCACTCATTTCCCCTCGCTGCAGCATCCCTCATCTCTGCCTGGAGTATCAGGTGATGACACACGAAACACAAGTTACTGGGCACACACTGAAGTGACAAGCACAGGGTCTGGTTTTCAGGAGCAATGGATCTGGGCAGCTTCTGTGAGCATCATATGGATGCTGGATGCTGAGGAAGGGGAAGCAGAAGCTGTAGAATGATTACACTCCTCATTGACAGGCACATGCTCTCATGAGAGCGAGGGGAAGCCCAGAAAAAAAAGACGAATGCTGGACTGAATAGACAGAGGAGCACAGACAACACAGGAGTAAGCAAAGACCTTAAAATATAGCAGCTTATTCTGAGGTTCTGGTGGCTACAGTGATGTTACTGCCAAGCTGCAAACCAGAGCAGTTTATGATGGAAGATCATTGACACACAAATCAACCTGGTTGCTCAGTGTCTGGGTGATGAACAGCACCGAAAAGGGCCTCCACACACCAGCTGGTTTTCACTTCTTTACCACTGCCATGGGACAGTCCTGATGCTCACAACTGTGCCCCCACTGCAGCAGCTTTGAGCACCTACCTGCTTCCACTGACTGACCATGGCTGCAGGCAAGTGTGGAAATACTGAACAACCAAGAACTTCACTGGAAAAACCCTCAAGGAAATTCTTGAGATTTCTTGAGGACACAATTTCCCAAGGAAACACTTGAGATGCAAATATGAGAACTTGATAGACATGGCTGTATCACCCTGCTGTTCGCTTTAAAGTCAGTTTATGTGTGTTCACTGGAGACCAAGGACATGCCAAAAAAAAACCCACAGGTGAAGGCTGTGGCTTTTGAAGCTGCTGCCAATGACTCCAGGTTGCTTTAGGGACAGCTGAGGCACATCTGTCAATACTGAGAGCCCTATCATCTCTGGATAAAGAAATACGGAGTACTTATAAACACTGCAATAGAAACCTTTTTTGTGAACATGTTGCAGCCATGATGCAGAGCCCCACTTCACCCATTTTTATGACTGAGACTTTAGCAAGGAAGTAAACCTCAGCTCCAGTCTCCTTTTCAGGCTGTATGAGCTGTCTATCCCAAACTACCCACCACATCCCAGTCACCCCTGATTCTGCAGCTCAGCATGAGCCCTGAAGAAAACAGCTCTTCTGAGGGAACAGGAATTCCCAGCACATGCTGTCACTTGCTGAACACCCCTCTGAATCCTGCATTTAAGAGAGGTGTCACTTGTCTGGAGCAAGGCCTGCAGATGAGAGAATGCAGCTTGAGCTAAAGCAAGTAGATGGCCCCTGTAGACTGTAAGAGCAGACACAGGCAAAGGGCTCCAGGGCAGTGCAGAGCAGCAGAGAGGAGACACTGATCTTACTTGGGCTAAAACCTGCACTGCTAAACAGCAGGACCGAGCTGAGTTCTGGGAGGGAGCACCAGCATGGTGCCCTCGCTGCCCTGGCACAGGCAGGTCCAGCTGCAGGAGTGGCAGTCCCATGGGCAGATTGAGGGCTGGCAGTGGAGCCCCTCTCCCTCTGAAGAGCTCCCAAAGGCAGTGAGGTTCTCGCAGAACCTCATCAGCCATTGCTGACATGTCTAAAGGTGAGATGGGAAAGAGTCGCACAGCTAAAAGTAAAAGATAGGAGGAAGACTTTAACCTCACTCTGCAATCATGCTAGCTTTGTCAGAATAAAAGTCAGAGCCAAATCCTGCTGCCTCACAACTTCCCACTCTGGAAAGTGCTCAGGCACAGACATTTTCCATTGGCTGCCCCTTGCAGGCACAAGGGAGAGGCTCCAGCATCATGTCAGCACAGCAGCACCACCAACAAATGCTGCAGCAGTAATGGAAGGCTGTCATGATGCAAAGCAACAAGGTCACACAATATGTCCAAGAGCCCTTGGAAGGGCAAAGGCTCTCAAGATATTGCAGAGGGAAGCTCAGAATTGCTCTCAGTTCATTAGGCTTTGCCTGAGGGGTTTTCTTCCAATATTAACTACAAACAAGCTTAAGGTTTCGTGCATGCAATGCAGAAAGGTGAAGGGGAAGGTTTACCAAAAGCCATTTGTAAATATGTGAAGGCAATTCATATCTGTTTGTAAAACTCATCAAATATCCTGCGTACTAAGTCACCTTAAATAAGAACGTTGAAAAAGATCTGTCAATACAACAGCATCTTTTTCTGCACAGAAATTTTACATCAGTGCTGGCTAAGAGTCTGTGCATAAATTACACATTGCAGAACACACAGTGCAATTTCCTTCCCTCCAGGCACCGACACTGTGTTCCCCTGCAGCCCGCCTGTTCCTCCGAGCTTTATGACCCCGGTGAGATGAGCTCTCGCTGTTTTTTTCCTCGTTACATTCTGATATTTCAAAGCATGGCCTGTTCTCACTCCCATCTCCCTGCTTCACATTATTAATGAATTGGAAAGCAGACATCATTAGTTTTTGGAGACCATTTCTTTTAAAATTTACAGAACCCTTCATCTGAATCCCCAGAGCCAGTCTGCTGTTCTCATCTTGGAATCTTATTAGCATCATATCTCCTGGATCCTGCCATGCAAACTGCATTGCTATGCACTTTCCAGCACTTGACCCTTTTGCGGACGGAATTAATTTTCTCTTTGAAGCCAGAGCAGCATGCTGTTGTGCTTGTTAAAGGAATAAAACTCATGGTGGAAGAGAGGAAATAAGCAGAGGTTATTCTCAGTTAAATATAGGCCACAATGAGTTTTATATAGGCAGGCTGAGAGAGATTGGCCAAAAGAAATAATAGATTGATGACGCTTTATTACCAGAAACACTTCCCAAAATAGCAGGCAAATAAACAGATGGATAATGCTCACTGGGAATTTCTGGGTTTATAGCTTCTCCTGTTCAGCAGCATCACCCTTCTTTGCAACAATATGAATCTGCCACCTGTTTCTGTATCCAAAATACCCCCAGAGTTTTGGTGAATTAATGGTGACTTTTGGTGGAATTAATCTGAAAAATGCAAAGAACCTGAATTTGCTCCTTGCTGCTGGCGATGGAAAGGTGCCCAAATTCCTATGAAGTGCCTAAATTAAAGCCCTGGTACAAAGAGGTCTTTTTCTAAAAGAGTGTAATATCTAGCACCCCAAGAACATCTGTGTCATTGCTACTATCCCCTTAAAAGGCACAACGTCCCTAACACCTGAAGTAAAGTAGTACTAGAAAATGTAAAGTGTTTGTTGCTCAGTTTGGGCTATTTCTTGTTGCACAGGACTCCTGGAACTGAAAAGCGTTCCTCCCTCATCTGCAGTGTTTTTACAATTTTGCTTCTGCTGTCTGGTTTCAGCAGCAATCTTTACTATGACTGCTCTAGAGGAAATTCCTTAGATGAAGACTTCTTCCCTTTCCAAAAACTCATCAGGAATATGTTAAGAAAAACTGCAGAAGTTTACTTAAGTAACTTCTTGCAAAAAATACAAAGCCAGAGAGCCCAGAATAGCAGAGCAAGTCTTACACCTTCACTATCAGTAATGGGACCAGGCTGGACTCAGGAACTGGAACAGGTCTTGCATGGGTCACACAACTGGCCATGGGGTCGGTCACCAGTTTAAATCAATAGCTGACTGGATTGTTCCTTTCTTATGGCTGGGCAGTGGTCCAAGTGAAAGGAGGAAAGAGGAATCCAGCTCATCCCAATCACACAAGGAAGCCACAACCCTGGAGTCCTACTCATGTCATGGAGTCCAAAGGAAGAATAAAAGCCTGAGCCAGGCAGGACTGGAAGCAGTTCATTCCTCTCTGCACACACCTGCCCTGTCCATCAGAGCCAGCCCAGAGGTCAGCCCTGGAGATGGTCTTTGCCTTTGAGGGTTGGTTTTACCTCATTTAGCTCATAAACAGCCAAATCTTGACAGCACCATCCGGGCACTTCTTCCAACACTCCAGAGGCCTGGGAAAGAAAAGATCCCAGGCACAGGTACCTCAGGCAGTAGTAGGACAGTGCCTCATGGTGTATAGCAAACACAAATGTATTTTCCAGGCTACTGTGCTAGTAACACTGGGTGAGCGAGTATCATGTCCATTATGTTATCCTTTAACCTGTCCTCCAAAGAGCGAGAACTGGTACTCACTCTTTTCTCCTCTTCACCTTCTGAAAGTGTGGCAGTTGGTGCAGAATTCGTCAGGAAAACAGTGTTACAGCGGCAGCACGAGTGCCAGAGACAGACTGGCAAGAGCTTATGAATAGCACAGTGGATGATCTATAGCCAAAGCCATGGGCAAGTGCTAGCCATTAGTCTGGGCGCTGGTAATGCACTCCCTGAGTCCATTACTCACCAATCCATCAGGCAGCCTGCTACAGACAGAGAGATTCCAGCACTTCTAAATCTGTAAAGCGATGGCTGGCAGCCTGCACTACATGCCCTAGGTTACAAGGGCATGGAGGAAGACAATTCATTTTATGTCATAGCCAGTATTTCTTCTTCTCCTTTTCTGTGTGTACTTAAGAAATGGACCTTCTATTATCTGCAGATTGATAGCCAAGAGAATGCTCTGGTGTCTCTGATCACATTTACTACTGAGAAAGCTTTCAAAGGATGATGAACCTCGCAGTTCTCATTAGGTGGACTAAGTATGGAAACATGCACAAGTGCAAATGGAATTTCTTAATTTATGAACAGTGCTTACAGTAGAACTACTTTAGAAAAATACTACAATTACAAGACATTATTGGAACATAGGATATGACAGAATCAAGGTTGCCAGCATAATCTGGGATCTTCTGCATAAGCATTTGCTATGGGCTCTGGTGCACATCTCACACTATCCTGTACTTATTAATTTATACATGCACAGAAAAGGCATCAGTCAGTGCTTCCTACCACAGCTCAGTGTGTGGCTCCAGCAACTTGCATTTAGTACCCACTTTTCAAACCTCTCACAGAACTTTGCTATTAATCTGCTTGTGGAATTTCTATGACATTCATCACTCTCATTCTCCAAGGGCAGTCCCTAATCTCAACATCCCTGCAAGAAAAAAGTTTTATCATCTGCACTTTCCAAGTGCCAGGTAGAGATAGAGAGAGACTCAAGCGCAAGACTTGTCCTCTAATTTTAGACACTTGGTTCAAGGTGTCTTGTTCTAATTTGTGAAGCACTTAACAACTTTATAGCACCTCGTATGTTTCAAGCAAAACTGTGAGTGCTCAGCAATTCCACAAAGAAATACATTCCTGCTCCAGCTGTGGAAGACAAGGAGTTATCTGCGAGGAACCTGGCTTGTGTGCTGCCTCCAGTAACACAACAACCACCACAACCCTACGGCTGTGTCTGTCACTAAAGGCAACTCCCCAGCGAGGCAGCTCTGAAGCCACTGCTTACCATCCACCAACACTTTCAGGTTCCACAACAGAGGGGTGAGGAATCCCTCACATGACAGCCACCAACCACGTTTGCCACATGCTCATCCATTTCCCTTGCAGGATCTTTGCACACAGCAGGTCACCAAAGAACAGGCACTCACACCTGAGCTGGGCTGAATCACATCTGCATGGCAGGTTCTGTAGTTTGGGAATGTAGGTCAAGAAATGGCAAGCAATCAAAAAGAGAATCTTTCCATAGAAAATGTCAATACTATTTTTATGTAACAATATAAGTCAATATTTACATGTAAATTAAACACAGGAACTTCACACATTACTATATAAATAGGAAGTTAATTTTGAATACCTGGTTCTAGGCACCTTTTTAACTTTCCCTTGCCACAGCCAAAGTCTGTAATGATGAACACACCAAACCCTCCCTCTTCTCCAACCTGATGCTGTTTTCTCTGTCCATAGCTGCCTTGACATCTGTTTTAACTTTGTATTCAGGAGTCTGAGCATAAATAGGAAATGCCACTCATGTCCAACAGAGGTGGATTCATGTTGCAGTAAGTGCCCGAAATTTCTCATTTCATGCATTTTGAACACCCAGATTTGTAATTCAAAACCACTGACATGTTTTGGTTTGTTTTCCTTTTTGGGAGCCAGTCTGGCCATAGAAGAAACAGGCAGCCAGAAGCATGAGGCATGGCCAATGCAACCCATTGGATGGGACCAATGCACTGCCACTCCCTGCCCTGGCCAGAACGAGGACTGGGAAGCAGGGAAGAAATGAATGACAAATGGAAAAACCATGCAAAGAAAAGCATATGAGCCTGGCAGAACTAAAATCAAAGCTCTGTCATCCCAAGGAACATCACCATCCCAAAGAAGGAGGAAGAAGCACAAAGCAATGAAATGGGAGCAGTAGGAATTCATTTGCCTTGAAGGCATCCCTACACATGAACTCACACAGGCACAGTGGAAACCTCACTCTGCTATTCCTGCAGGGGAACCCTCACCCTCAGGCTAACCCTAAAGCAAGCATTAACCTACTTATTGTGCCCTGGGGCAGTTTGTAGGGTGAGGAAGCTGCCTGTTTGGGAGGAAGGGGAGCAGATGTCACTTCAGTACAGTATCTGAGTACAATATTCTATGGTCACCTGAGAGCAACAACATGAACCTCTTGTCATTTTGGCAGAGTTGGGCTAAGGCAGGGCATCCTCCCGTCCTTGTTTTGAGCCATCTCCTTCCATGAATAGACAAAGTGTAACTTCATTACAACAGAAGTGTCACCATTTTAGGAGCCCTTTTCTGGGGCAGCTTTGGAAACTTCAGCTTCTTCCTTCTATCATTAAAGCTCTCTGACTGAGCAGTGAGAGCCCAGGCTGAGTCACCTGTGCCAGGTCTGTTCTGCTCATCTCACAGGATGGGAGAGGGTCAAGGGATGTGACCACCCACCCAGCTTGCAAAACCCTCCCAAATCTCAGCTGCTCTCAAAGAGCCAAACACCACCAGCCCAAGTGAGGGAGTGCAAAAACCTCCCTTCTCTGGGCATATGCTCATGAGGTTTGAGCAGCCTTTGTCCCTTCAGAAGGTTTGTCCTGCATCACCTGTTTCTCTGCTCACCACCAAACCTCAAAAACCTGCTGTTATCCAGGTGTTCAGGATCAAGCAGCAGAGCCTCCATTCAAGTACATGAGCAGGAGATACTGCTGCAGCTTTTAGCACGGGCCGCCATGGTGCTGCCTTTGAGACACACATCTGTAGGTAACTGGAGCAGAGAGTCCCAGCCCTGGGTCTGGCGACAGCACAGTGACAGTGGCAAAAACAAAGTAAACAGAATCACTGAGCTGGCAAAGTGAGTGGGCACCACTAGGTTGGGCAAAACACAAGAAAGGGTGACAGAGTGTCTGGGGGAGCAGGAGCCACAGGCACTGTGTGAGCAGGCAAACAGGGGAGGCAGCAGCTGGCAGTGAAGTGACTGCAGTGATGATCTGCAGCAGTACTGCTGGCCTTTGCTGGAGGGTTTTCACCTGTACTGTGACAGCTACAGCCAGTGATGTTCCTCTACCTTATACCCTGGAATACACACTTAAGAAAGGACTGCATGGTTCTAAGGAAGAGAAACACCCAATCTCTCCAGATAGCAGCCTAATCCTACAAAATCTGCTCCTTCAGTTACTGAAGAAAAGTCTAAGTGGCTGAATTCCACTGAGCCAAGATATTTAACCATATAATTTCCAATCAGAACTATCTTTACAAACACGGATCAGCTGCAGTGACCGCTGTGAACAGAGTACCAGAGCCACAAACAGGCTGGTCTGATGCTTGGGACCTTAACATCAGGATGAATCTTAACAAGGATCCTGATTTCTGCCCGGGAATTCAGCAGCCTGTCCTGTTTTGCTGAAGAAGCTGTCCACACAACACCACTTTGTTCCCCAACTGTGCAGCACCCTGATAAAATCTGCCTGCAGCATCTTTGGTGCTTTTGAGTAATTCTTTTGATACAGAATTGTGCTGTTTTGCCTTGTCTCCCTGAATCTTTGCCTCCATCGAACCCAGGACCAGTGGTCTGGCTGCCATCCTGCCACCCTAATTTTTTCTACACCAGGAACATGGGAGCTGCACATTTACACTGTCATTGTTTTAATTTTATTTATTTTCTCTGTCCTGCAAGTGATCAGCTTGCTTCTTTTTAAAGCCTGCAGTCAGCTTTAATCTATTTAGCTGGGATTAATGAGAGATTTGTTAAACATTTAAAGATTTTACATGCTTTGCTTAGAACTGTTTTTAACTATAACCATCAGGCAAAAAGCCCCATGCAGGCAAGCTGTTCCTAATGCTGGGGCACATCCGTCAGGTGTGGCAAGGCTGGTGATGTGATGCTAATGGCTGATGCTTTTTGCTGGCACACTGGTGCCCTCGAGGACCTGCTCAGGCAGTGCTTAGAGTCTGTCTGTACGTCACCCTTCTTCTGGAAGACTGAGTAAGGGAGGGAAAGAGCTGCCAGCTCAGAATGTGGGTCATTGCACTGGCATCAGCAGCTGCCACTGCCACAGAGTTTGGCATTGATAGGAGTGGAAAACTGGGATTATCCATCCAGCCGAGGCTGGCATTGCCTGATGGTGCATGCCTTACCCAGGAGAGGTGGGAAGGAAACTGCAGACTCCTGGGGGCTGTCTGTAACTGTATCCTACTGCTCAAAACAGCATTGGTACTGGAAGAATGGAAGCAGGCGGGGGAGTGACTCTAAGTTGAATGGGAACCCTTGTTGGAAATGATAACAACAGGTAATGCCAGTAGGCACATGGCTAAACTGTGCTCTGCTGGGGAACCCCAGGCACAGAGGAGCAACAGATCACAAGTCCCTGCATCTGTGTTTTAGACAATTTATCTCATTGAGGGACAGAGAGCAAGTCCTGCAGGCAAAGGCCCCAGGAAGTTCCAAGGATGGAGCTGCAGGGAATTCTTCCAATGCCACAGGTGAGGAACCACAGGAGAACACTGGAAGAGAGTAACAGGACTCTGTCAGGTATGCTCTGTTCAGCTGGCAAAAGCCACCACCTCAGCAGAAACCCAGACCATGAATGACCAGCAGTGTGAGATTCCCCATGAGCTGTCCCTTGTTGCTGACCTACAGAGACCAGACAATCTTGTCTGGCAGATAGAGGTGTTGGTGCCTGTTCTGGATGACCTTTCCTTCTCCCACCCCAAAAAGCTGTTTCATCCCTAAACATTCTCCAGCCCTCGGTGCAGCATCAAAACCACAACAGAACATTCATGTGTTTTGGTGGTTTCATAAAAATATCAGAAAGCAGCATAGAGTGTGAGTTGGGGGACCAGAACCAGCACACTGAACAGCTCGGAGCAGGATGGGGACTGGGACCAGCTCCCCATGAAGCCCTTGGCACAAGGAGTGTGACTGGGACCGGTCCCCGCATAGCCCAGAACACGGTGGGGCAGCTCCAGACACAGCAGTGGCCTCTCACAAAGAGTGACACCTGCAAATTGCCCCACAGGAAGAGCTCTTCCTCCCAGCCATGGCCCAGCCTTGGTGCTGGGCAGCCCTGACAGTTTGCCCATCCCTGGTCCCCATCTGGAGAACCACACCACTCCAGTGTAAGATCTGCTGGTGCTACACTGAAGACCCCAACAGGGAAGCAGACATCCTTCTCTCCTTTCCAGCCTGCAGGAGCCTTTGTGACAAGTGAAACAGGGTGGTTTGCCTTGAGGTTAAAAAGATCTCTGACTCCTGACATTGCAGGGCCACTGATCATGGAGCTGTGGGAAATTCCCCAGGGCCACCATCCCACTTCCTCCCACTGCTCTCTGCAAAGCCCCCTGCCTCCAGGGAGATACACCAGTTGTTCCCTGGTCTTGCACCTTCTCCAGGTCAGACTCAGCTACTTCTCTGTGCCAGCAAGAACCACCATGGGGACAGTCACCCCTTGGTGCTGGGGCAGGCACCAACCCCGAGCAGCAACAAGCGTAAGATGCTTCAGAGTCTGGCTGTGCCGCTGCTCCTCACTGGTGTGTCACAGACTACATGCCAGTTTGCCTTGTACCTGATGTGGAGGGTCTCTTCATATTCCCACACCAGAAATCTCCAGCCACAGGTAAAATCACAGTCTATGAACTCATTGCTTTGTCCTGGGGATGCTCAGTGTGACTCTCACTGTCACAGCTTGTACCTGCATCCACTAAACAAACCACACACACAGCCACAGTGAGATTCTTCACTTTGGAGGCATCTAACACCAAAAATTATTTGGAACCAGGAAGACAAACATTTGGATTTTACAATTGAAACACAGACTCTCGAGAACAGCAAATCACACTTTCTTGCCCAAAAGCCCTTTTGGGGACTTCACAGAGCTGAGGAAGGCTGACGCTGAGCTGTCCTGACCCCTGGGCTCTCCCATCCCACTGCTGCTCATCAGATGCTGCCCAGAGTGGCAGGCTGTGACCCACACAGCTTTCCACTGGCCTGCACATTATTATCTATCCTCTCCCTGTGCAGACAGCTCAAAACGGTGGCTTGCCCAGGTGCAAGATTACAAATGCACCCCTTTGGTGCTCCCCAGATCACCAGACATGCAAAGAAGAGGGAGAAGAGAAAAGAAAATGTCATAATACCTGTCCTGGATGTCCGGATATCCCAGAGACCCTTCCAGTGCTGAGATCGAGCTGTGGCATTGGACAGGACACCCAGGGTCCCTCGCCTGGCAATGCCAGCCCTGCGCTGAGCCTGCAGCTCTCCCCAAGGTCACGGGGCTCAACTCCGAGCGGGGACTGGACCTGGCGCAGAGCAAACCAGCAGGAATCCCACTGTGCGGGTCGTGAGGGGCTCCAAGCGGCTCCTCCACACACATCGTGCCTATGAGCTCACTCACCTAGAGAGTGCAGGGGCTCTGCAGCTGGTGACAGCCCCAAGGGACACGAGCAAGCCCCGGCTGAGCCACCTGTGGGACTGCCCGGCCATCCAGCCCTGTGCCCTGGCCCTAGCCCTGCTTCCTCAGGGAAGTTCGAGGGGAGCAGGTGGGAGCTTGGTGGAGGGAGTAATGGGAAATAAATAAAGCAAGAGGACAGGGTGGGAAGGGGAGCTCCGTTCTCATTCCCAGACGTTTGCACTCCCAGACTCAAGCGGACTTTGCAAAGCGAGTGTGGACCCTCCTGGCAGGGCAGCCAGCAGCTGCCTCTCCACGCTGCAGTTTTTATAAATTCTGGGAAACACTTTTAGACAGACACTGGCACTCATAAATTATACAACTCATTTGCATATTCCAGTCATGAGACATTATGCAAATGTGACCTGATTTGCATAATGGATTCCTCTTGTCGCTTCACTTGCTTCATGCTTTTAAAAAACAAAATGAAATAAAATGAAAGCACAGGAAGGTGAAAGCAGCAAGTTCCCAGCGCTGCTGCGCCTCCTCCTGCCACACTGTCACCCTCACCAGCGGCACACTGGGGCAAGGGAGAGTGAAAAACCAAAGCCCAGATGGGTTATTTCTCTGGGTAATTGCAACAAACTAACTGTCCCTTGGTTTTGATGCTTCACCCCAAGCAACACATCGGAGCCGAGTAGAGGAACTCAGTTCTGGCAGGCAGGACGAGACCGTGAGGGCCGGGGGCCTGTGGTGCTGCCCGCTGCCAGGCAGGGTGCTGGGGCAGGGAGCCGTGAGGCGCTCCCGCCCGCCACGGGGCTCTGGGGCACAGCTTCCCTGCCGGAACGCCAACAGCACTCGTTTTGAAAGACAGGTGCATGGGAGAGGCGAGGGGAGGGGTTGTGTCGATTGTTTACAGCAAAATACAGCGGTGATGTCGGAAGGACGAGGCAGCAGTGCCCCGGCCGCCGTGCAGCCCTTGGCAGGGCCGGCCCAGCTGCGGGCGCTGCCGCCCCCCTGCACCGCGCCAGGCACAGCCGTGCCAGGCGGCTGGCGGCCGTACCCTGTGGGAAAACTTAACTGTAATTCTTCAGCTTTTAAAATCAATTAACCCGTGTGTTAATTAACATCAAGTCGACGGGAGGAGGAGGAGGAGGGGAGAGCGGGAGGGAGGAGGGAGGAAAAGAGCTGCAAGGGCGGATGGCAGCGGAGTTGGCACAGTGCCATCCATTCAGTGGCAACGCCACAGCTCCCTGCGATCGCGGCAGCGGGTATATGTTACGGGGGCCCTGAGCGCGGGCCAGACAGTGCCGTAGAGCCAAGGGAGATTATCCAGACCCCCAGGAGCAAACGGCAGGCAGCGACCAGAGGCACAAGTGCCAGGATTACAGACCAGGCTCCTCCGCAGCGAGCCCTTCCTCGGACGCACGCCATGGGGATGGGGCTCCCCCGCCAGCGCCGCACAACTCGGACTTCCAGCACTTTTCCCCCCTTTAGACATCATTCTGCCGCAGTGGAGCCAGCACAACGGATGCTTTCACACCCTGCGAGACAAAGGCCGTCGTCTCCGCCATGACACCGCTCCGTTCCAAGCCGAGGCCAGCATCTTGGAGTCTTTAAAAATAAATGGAAAAGGGAAATGCGAACAATAAACACAGCAATCGAAAAAACCTCATCAACAAACCCCTTGTGCCCGCTCTCCATGCCAGGGGCAACATGGGCATCTGTCGCAGCAGAAGGCGTTTGTGTGGGGCTTGCTTTTTTCTTTTGGCTTTTTTTTCCCCGCAAGCTGTTGGCGTGTTTTGCCATTCAGGTTCGTTTACAATTAATGCCAAAAAAACCCCAACCACACCCAGCCCAGTCAACAACAAACAAAAGGGAGTAGTCGACATGGAGGCAGAAATGCCCAGAGAAGCTGCAAGAATGCGAACTCCGGCCGATGCCATTTGCCATTTGGACAACCTCAGGGAAAGGTGCCAAATCTGCAGCTCAGGAGGGACCCCGAGGAGGGAACGCGAAGGTCTCCGAAGAGCCGAGGGAAGGAAGGGAGGAAGGAATACCGCTCTTACAGGGCAGGATCAGCCTGCACACAGCCTCTGCTGGGAGGAGAGGGAATGTTTGACGGTGTAGCGAGATGGCTGTGTATGCACACGCACACGGAACAGTGCGTACAGACACACAGACACACAGGCACACACCGCCTCGGGTCGGTGCAGAGGAGCTGTGTGAGTGGGGTGAGGAGATGTGTGTGTGCCTCCGTGTACACACGCGCGCGTCCGTGTGGGGGTATTTATTTGTGTGCACGCGTGTAACACACGCAGGGAGATGTATGTCTGTGTGCCTCAGTGCAAGAGAACGACAGGGAGTGAGGAAGAGACAGACACACACACACACACACACACACACTCACCACTGTCAGTATACATCCCACTTTTTGACCTAGGTGTACACGGAACACAAAATAAAAATCATACTGGAGCAGCAAGCAGGCAGCAGAGATTTATCTACATTCACTGCTATCACCAGGGAGATGAATGGGGCCGATCTGAAGCCCTTCACGAGATCCACTATGGGAGTGAAGGAGGAGGAGGGATGCCACACAGACATGCACAAACTTGAAGACAGAGAGATTTGGAAGGTGCTACTTGTGAAACCCAGGTGGCACTCGGAGGGCGAGCAAGGGAAGGCGCCGTGCGGGCGCTCCACGGGGTCTGGAGGGCACGGGGGCTTCTGGACAAGGGCGTCAAGGGACAGCTGGCTACTTACGTTGTCTGCGCTGCTGAGGATCCTGCAAGGTGTTCTGTTGGCACTGGGCGCTGAGCCAGGGAAGGGCACTGGAGACAAAAGGGAGAGACAAAAAATAAAGTCATACAATGGGAATATTAATTGCCTCTCTTGCGGATTTTACAAAACTCACAAAATGTTTTCTTTTTGCCTGATGGTTTTTTGGTTTTTTTTGTGGATTGGTGCACTTCCCTTCTGCATGGAAAATACTAGCATGGGATCTACAGCCCAGCTACAGGGCTCGGGATTAACAGTGCTGGCATCTTTTGGGCATATTTTTTCTTTTAATGAATGAGCTTTCGCTGTTAATGAGGAATAATCGGTTGGCTAATGAGCTTTGAAACATTAAGAGAAAAGAGGGTTTTTTCCCGTTAATTGCCCTGGTGCGACCGCATGGATGGATTACAAAAGACAGCAGTAGGAATGCAGTACAAAGAGGGGAAATGTCTCCTGGAGTGGGATAAATGCAGAGATGGGTGATACATCCCTGCACCTCTCCTTCCTTCGCTCTCTCTTGCTCCCTCTCTGCCAACTGCTATGGGTTTCCATAACTCCGCAATCAAAGTGGATGCTCGGGGAAGATTATTACAGTCAAACAGCGAAGCGTCGGCGGCTAATGTCTCCAGTGTTTAATCATCATACAGTAGAATGGTTTTATGCATATTTCATTTGCATATCATTAAACCACGCTAGCGCGGGACATTCAGAGCTGGAGAGGTACAAAGTTGGGGGGAGAGAGTGGGAAAGCGAGAACGAGACAGAGGGAGGAAGGTCCCTGTGATGCCTATCTTCAAAAGCCAGGGACTTGTTCCATGATCTGTCTTCTACTTTTACTAAAATCATGATGACTTGAAAACCTTTGAAGTTGGATATAACCTTGGATTCTTCTAATTCCAGCAGAGTGATGTATTAGAAAGGGGGAAATGGTGCTGCGCTAGACATTTAAAGGAATATAAGCTCCAGTGGAATGGAAATAGGAGCTCTTTGGGGAATGAACTAGCAGAGCCAGGCACAGCTTCAACATCACACTGCTGTGTTCGTACTGGTGAAGGATACCAAAGTAATACAAAAGAAATGAAGACAGCATATACATTAAGATGGGGATTATATTTACTCTTTCCCTTTTCTTTTCCTTTTTAAAGGCACAAAGCAGGATGGACCCAGCGGTAATTTACACGCTATTTAGCAAATTGTTGCCTCTTTTTGTGTTTGTTTTTCTTCTCTATTTTGGAGAGGGGCGTTTTCACCACTGAAGTGATTAATCAATTATTTGGTAGCACGGATCCTTCTCCACTGGCATTGATCAGGAAGAGAAGGTGGTGGCTGCGGGGGGAGGAATACAGTGGGCTCTTTGTAGATCTTATACATGCACAACATATTAATTGGGGTCTTTATAAAGCTCCCTCAATAGACTATTTCTTTCCTGGAGACCAGCAGCTGGTTAGCCACCGTTGGCGACTCTTCAAACATCCCTTTGCTGGGGGCAGTCCTGCCGCTGTTTGTTGTTGTGCTTTATTTTCTCTCTCCACAGCGGGGGCTGCGGCTGCGATGCTCCCACTGCCCACGCTTCTGTATAGGAGATGGACAGACAGAATGAGTACCAAGACAGTCTCCTGAGCTGGACGGGGGAACTTTGCTTCCAAATGAAATGCTGTTTTATATTTAAATTACCTTCCTTTTTCCTCCCCACTTCTCTTCTCCTCCAAGTCTTTGTGTCGGTTATGAATATTCAGATGAGCTGTGATGTGATTACACTGTACAATTACTTGTGTCCATGGTAGAGGCAAAGGCACTGAGGAAAGACAGAGCCAGATGAGCTTGGAGCTCATTTGGGGTTTGTTTTCCGTATTTTCCCCCATCTCTGTGGCACTGCGGCACATGCAGATGTCGCTGTTGTTCTTCATAAAGCCCTAATGATATGCAAAAGCATAACGACCCCATTTGGGTTCAGAGCATCAACGAAATATTATTGGGGGGGAAATCCTAACTGAAGGAATGTCCACATAAATTATTTTTATTTAAATCAAGAGGTGGCAGTGAGGCAGAGGAAGTCACATGAATACATGCATAATGTGAGCACACAGAAAGGTTATCGCCAAGGAGAAGAGGGTTTTGCACTGTGCCTGGGACAAACAGGCTAATTTGGGGAAATCGTTCAGCCCACCATGTGATTTGCTTATTTATCATCACTCATCCCTCAGCCAGGGCACCTGGCGTGCTCGCTGCTGGAGACCTGGAGTGCTGGGAGCTGCCTGGATGATTCCTAGTTATTCAGAAACACCAAGAAGTATGCTGTGGAAGGGGGACAGGAGAAAAGGAACCAGAGGGAGAAGCTTTAAGTGCTGCAGCTCAGTGACAAAGGAGGGGCCTGATGACAGCTCAACGATGGAGTGACAAGAGGCCATCCAGGCGCTGGCTGATGCCAGGCTGGCATGCACGCTTCCCAAGGGACAGAGGGCTGACACAGTGGCTGCTGGGTCCCCACCACAGGTCAGTGGGACATGGGGTCTTGGGGCAGAGCAGCTCTGGCCACTGTGCCACTGGGAAGCCTGCTGGGGACAGGGAGTCCAGAGCTGGTCAGATCCACCCTCACCCATTTTCCTCAGGATAGTGAATGGTACATGGATGTAATGAGAACAAAAACATGTGGGGAACAGGACCCCTTGGTTGCTCTGTTCAGCTGCTTTTCTGGACTGGGACCTGCGCCCATATCCATCAGCAAGGAGTGAACAAAGAGAGGCAGAGTGAGCCAGCAGTCAGCAGCAATGCTGTTGTGACATCAACTGTGTGACATGAGCTCAGGGACCCGTGCCTCATATGTGTGCCCTGCACTGATCCTGGACAGCTCTATGGCCTCCTCAGACCGTTGGTGGCGGGCAGGACTTGGGCAGCAGAAAGACGTGGTCCCAGGGAGAGAGTACTGTTTTCCTCTGCTCTCAAAAAGCTGCAGATGGGACCCACTGTAAGAGAATCCTCCTCTGCCCCCATGCTCTGGGCATGCACAGACCATACCTGTGGCTCCAGAAAGGCTCCTGAGCAGTCCCTTGGTGGTCAGAGCAGGGTGGCCCCACTGTCTCTCGAGTGTGCTGCTTGTCACAGGCACAGCAGTGGTGTGAGGGCCTGCCCAAAGGAGGCTGTGACCCCCAGGCACACAGTAACCAGGGGGCCTTAGGCAGGCCAGCCTCAAAGGAACACTGAGACCCCAGACAGGAGGGTTACACTCTAGTCTGTGTCTAAGGACCAATGTGCAGAGGGTGCTGCAGACAAGACGGCAGCTGCTGCCCCATGCTGTTCAGACTCCTGACCACAGGCTCATCCAGCTGTCACCTCTCTCCATTCCCTTCCCACATCTCAACAGAGGTGTCCCTTCTGCACTCCCTCTTCTGCAAGGGCGGTCAGGAGACTGAGAAAAGGCAACAGGCTGCCAGGTCTGATCAAAACCAGGACACCAGGACGGCCTCTGGGCAGCAATTCCAAACCTCGGCTTGCCACTACAAACTACCTGCAAAAATTCCGGACATCAAGGACAACCCGATGGCAACCTGGCCCAGCAGCTGTGTGTGAATGCCCTGCCCATGCCCATGCAGCCTCTCAGGGGCTCGGCTAACGCTTGTTGCCACCCTGGTGAGGAGGAATCTGCAGTCAAACCAGCCCAGACCCAAACGAGCAGCTCAGAGCTGTCTGTGAGGTACAGAGCAGCCATGATTGGACAGAATGATCTGAGCAGACCATAGAATCATAGAATCACAGAATAGTTTGGGTCGGAAGGGTTCTTAATGAAAATCTAGTTCCACCCCATTGACCACCCAGCCAATGTCTTCCTGACCCCAGCACTGTGACACTGCTGCTCTGAATGCTGCAGAACACCAACCCTGATGGTGCCACCTGGCTCTGCCTCATCTTTCTGGTCTCCAGCCTCAAAGCAGCTCCGTACCAAAGTGTCCAGACCAAACAGAGCCTGGGAATATGGAACAACCGAAACCAACAGAAAGTGACTCTACAGAAAGGCTGTGCCCCCACCATGCCCTTGTCATCATTCCAGGAGCTGACCCTTCCCCACTTGGTTTCTGCAGGGCAGGGTGCCCAATCCTTAATGATGCCTTGGCATGCCATAAGCCTTAGGGAAGGGACTAAAGGACAAAGCCTGAGCAGAAACCTGCCCCAAGATGCAGGGCAAGACAAGGACTCACAGACAGGCTGGGAGGCACAAACATGGTGGTGCAATGTCACCATCCCTTCCCGTGTTCGTGCTGATGGACAGCCCTCCCTGCCAGCTCCACAGGCCTGTCCACTCTGTCCATAGATCCTGGTGTTGCCAGGTGCAGCCCATCACCCTAACAATGGCTGGCTGACAGCCTCAGAGGGTTTTTTGACCTGGACATGGAGCAGGCTGTAGGGCAGATCGATAGCACTAGCCATGGCCTCACTTGGCTGACACTTCTGCAGTCCTCAAGGTTCCTGCTCCCGTTGCATGTTGGACAGGATCTGGCACTCCAAGAGGAGCCCAAAGGCTGGGGACTGGACAGGGGAGTCCAGCAGCCTGCTGCCTACTCCTCAAGTAGAGAAACCCCCAGGAAAGATGGAAGGAAGTGTAGGACCAAACCCAGTCAGAGTCACTCTTTCCACAAGTGCTACCAAAGAGGAGCAGGAAGAAGACTGTGCCCTGTGCTGGGAAAATTAGCACGGAGCATAGTGGGTGAGGCAGAAGAAGTGGAGGTGCAGCACACAGTGACAGTCAGGATGCTGGCCCATGACACCCCCATGGAGCGGCTGGCACCCCGCTCTGCGCAGTGCCCAATATGCTTAAGTGGTTCCTACCCCTTCCTACATGCACAGGTGGGAAATACTACCAGAAATATCACCCCCAGAGTCCAAGACACTCAGATTGCAGCCATTTGGAATGGTCAATTGACCATTTGCAAGTCTCCCCATTAGGAAAGGGCAGCTCCCAGAGCACTGTAGGAGCCATTGTGTTGTTTGTCAATTCACCAAATACCATGAAGAAATTGCTAGTTAGGAAGAGGAAATTCAAGCATGTATAGAATATATTGCTATTCAAAACACCAAAAGAATTGTTTTGCAAATAGTAGCACTGCTGAAGAGGAGAGAGAAGTACATCCGTCATTTGATATTACATATAAGCAGTTTATTAAAGAATTAAATATTTATGGACTATAAAGCAAGCAGGGCAATGAGTTGCAAACAGCTTGCTGAGAAGTATGTTATAAACATTGAGTCTCTCAGGGACTAATAAAGTATGGAGAACACAAATGTTTTATAAAATCACCAGGCCAGTGATGAATCTCCACAGCTGAGATGGTACAGAACCCATGAAGGTTCGTGCTGCACCATGACCCCAGAGCCAGCACAGGAAGGATGGAGTCAGATGGGGCTGTGTGACTGCAGACAGCCAAGCACTAATGGGAATGCACATGATTCAGCGCTTGGAGAAATTAGATTTTTCATGTTATTCTAAGCACAGATCTATTAATAGGAAGTTCAGGAATTTTCAGAGAGTTCAAGACACTTCCCTCTTTAGCTTTTTATTGCAGCTAATCTTCCATTTACAACAAAATTAAAGTTTGTGATTCAGATTAAGGTTCCCTCCCAGCAAAGCCCTTGCCACCCCCCCCCCCACCACCCCCCACTTCCCTAAAGAGACAGCCCCAGGCACCAACTTTCCTGTCCCCAGCAGTCCTCTGGAGCATCCAGACTCATGTTTGGAGAGCAGCAGCTCTCTCCATCACAGACACTGCACATTTGCAAGGAACAACTAAGATTGTCAGAGACTGTACAAGAGGAACAGATAGGTGGTGACAGACCCCAAGGACAGGAATACCTTTTTGTTGGCAACATTGGGGGAAACGGTAGCTGATGGAAGTATTGGGCATTTTTTCCTGCATGAAACAGATAGGTTTCATTTTCCAACAGACATCTGTCACAGCAATTGTGAGGAGATTGCTGTTCTGTTAGTAGTGGAGATGAAAGACTCTCCAGACTACTTTATATTTTTGTGCAGTCAAGCCCAGCCCCAGAAGTGATTTTTAATAAATGGTGGACTAATGCCTTTGATCACGTCCAGGCAGATTCCTAATAGCTGTCCCCACAATTTCAGGCCTGGTGAGGTGAAACTCCCAAGGGGTCCAGGCATTCATGACTGTTTGGAATTCAGTCTCTTTGCAAGCCATCAGGACTCAGTCCCACCTGAAACTGCCAGTCCCTGCTGGTCCCGTTCCTCAGGCTGGGACCACCACCCTCCCGAGGCAGCAGCCAGAGCTGACACACAGAGGTAGGGTCTGCCCAGGATGGGGAAGGAGCATGGCTGGTGCCTCCTTCCTGACTCAGGTAAGTTCCTTATGAGGTGCCAACATTAATTAACAGAAGAATGAGCAGGCTAAGAACTGTCTGGGGTTGGTGAAAACAGATTCCATTTAGTAGACAGAGAGAAACTTCCATTTGCCAGCTGGTCTTTCTGTACTCAGACAAGGTGGGAAATTTTCATCCTCTGAGATGTAATTAAGATGGATTTTTTATATATATATATAATTTGCAGTAATTATTCAAGCTTATTTGCCAGGAAGGGTATATCAGACTAAATTTTGGGTTAAATAGCAACCTTTGTTGTCCTATGTGGAAATGATTATAGCAGGGTTCAGGTCTCAGCAGACTCAAAGGCTACAGAAGGTGTATGAAAAAACCCAGCCCTATCAAAGGCATAAACCCCATTAGTTCCAGATGGATTGCTTGAATGGTTTCTCTCTCTCGAGCCCAGAGCCTGTTAGCTTCAGGGGTTTCTACAGGAAAGTGTGGTACCTCCCAGAGAGCATCATAACCAAATTCTGCTGTTTCTTTACTGCTAGAGCTGCTGCTGTCAGCACAAGCTCCACCACTGACTAAGCCCTGCAAGGATCCCTAAGCATCAGGACAAAATCCACTGAGCTTCTCTGTTCCTTTCTCCCTATTCTCCCTTCCTCCAGCCCAGCTCTCACCTCTCCCCACACCAGCACACCATGACATTTTGCACCCTCAAATAGGTTTCTATACCCCAGTGATTTTACCAAATATTATTCTATCCCTCTCCTTCCCTACAATCCTAAAATCATGGAGCACAGTGCCATGTACTGGGGCTTACCAGGGTCGTTCCTCCATTGCACTGACGAGCTCTCTGCAGGACACACAGCCCAGCTCTTGGCCTGTCCCCATCACTGCTGTTGCAGATTCTGGTGCTGTGCCCATCTCCCTTCAGCTCAACCCCTCAGGGCCATCAGGACACATCAGTTCATGGCACAGCTCACTGACCCCACATTTGACACATATTTCAAGTTACTATTTACCCAAGTTACTATTTGCTCCTTCAGTGTTTTCCCTCATGTCCAGGCACCCCCCCCGCAGTCACACCTCCTGATATCTCTCTTCACAACCGACTCCCTCCCTTCCACCTAGGTGTTTTGGTGGGTTTTTGTGTTGCTGGAACTTGGAGTTCCTTCTCCTTTGTCTGTCACAGGGCCAGTTCAACACTGCCATCCATTTCTAATGTTACACCCTAGCCAATCTCATTCCTAGAGCCCCTTTGGATGCAGCTGTGGCTCGCCCTGCTCCCCGGTGTGGATGCAGGACCCCACCCTACTTTCGGACCAGGATGGACATGTTACTAACACATTGTTTGTACTCTCTCCTCCCAGTCCCATCCCACTCGAGGCCTCGCTGGCACCTGCTTGAACTGCTGCAAAGTCAGCAGTTGCCCAACCCCTTACCTTCTTTTTGAGGACATGGAGAACAAGGAAGAGACAGACTGCTCAGAGAGAATGCTGCAGGATGAGAATTATCAGCACATTTTATTGGCATATTCCCAGCTAGCATTATGACCTGCAGGATGGAGGTGAGGAGTTCCAGTGTGAGTATGGATTAAATACCTGTGTGCCCAAGCAAGCATCAGGCTCACAGGCCGAATCATAAAGAGGAGATATTTAAAGGTGTGCTTGCTGTTCCCCTGTAAGCATTTTGCAGATCTCTGTATGTTGCCAAGCATTTGTCAGGCAGCTAACGTGCATCACTCAGGCCAGGAAACCCCAGGAGAAAGGTAATGACAAACTGTGACACACAGCTCTGTGTGAGCCCAGTGATTTCAGTCAGCACCAAGGGAACTGACTGTCCTCTCAGGCATTCAGGGGGTCACATCTGAGCTATAGCAAACTTCCCAAGCACATCTTCCCTGCCCACATGTGTGCAGAGCCTGTTTGTTGTCCATGGCTAGAGCCAGAACTTTGTGAATGGAGAATGAACTGTTCAGGCTTAGACAGCAGCTGCTCCAGGGTGGTAGTGATGTAGGGCAGAGCTGCCCCAGGGCTGTGGGGGGACAGTGTGCCTCTGAAAGCTAAAACTCTCCTTTATGCTGCCATGACAGACTCATCCCCAGCAGCATGAAGTGCACATTTCAAAAGCCACACAGACCAGTTGGATCACATTCCAAGGAGAACTGGTGTTTTGTGTCCTGTATCTTGCACACCTAACTCAGAACAGGAACATATTTCAGCAAGCAACAGATTATCCCAAGCACATTGTCCCCACTGAGCGGTTCTGAGCATACCTCAGACAAAAGCAATGCTGTGTCCATCTCACAGGTGCAGGTTTTAAATGCAGTAAATATACACATGTGTATCATATATTTTGTTATAGATGCTCCCTACGTGTATTAAGATGGGTTTATTTTACTTAATGGTCTCCTTTAAGGAATATTTGTCATCTTGGCAGCCTGTGAGCAAAGCTACAGCTGAACACACTCCTCCTGCCTGCCCAGCCAGCCCTACAGCCCTGGGCTGCTGGTTCAGCGCCTGGCAGGTGTCCCCCAGGGCATGTGGCAGCTGTGTTGGCTAACAGGATGTGTGGCTGTCACACCACCAGCCTTCAGCACTGAAAAGAGCTCGGAACCCACCCTGCCACCCCTCCGCCCCAGAGCAGTGGGAACTGAGCACCCTGCAAAATTGTCATGCAATAGCTTACTGTGTGTTTGACCTAACATGCTGGAAAACTTCCAAGGAGGAGGATGAGGAGGATGTCTTCTTGCCTCCCATGGGATGTTACCCCACATCAGCACCCAGACTGCCTCTGCTTTGGCTCCGATGCCAGCACAAGGGAGGTGCAGGAACAAATTTCAAAGCTGAGAAGGGAGGAACACTGGAACACTCCCTTTAGCATGGTCAGTTATTTAGGTTTAAACAGCTCCAGAAACTCCGCCCCTGATTTCTAAGCAGAGGGTCTGCAGCAAAGACCAGCAATATTTAAACATTTGCATTGTGAGTACAGAAATGAGATAACCTGAGAAACCCACAACTACTTCCCTGGTCAGTCCTTGGATGGCATCACTGTGGAGGCACTTGTGCTATAGGATGTCAGATAGTCATGTTTACTTTTGTAATGAGAGAATTAGAATGGACTTTTGGCAGTGGACCTACTGCCTCATGACTGCCTGCAGAGGAATATTTCTGCATCTTGTTTAAAAGATCATGATTAAGTCAACACCTGATTTATCCCAACCCCTTTTTCCCTATATTCCTATTCTCTCAGAGTGTTCATATCTGTTGATGTCTCTGAACACTCTGGGCAGGGGCAGCTGGGCAGCTGTGCCTGGAGCCAGAGCTGGGGAGGGGAAGGTTTCCAGCACATGCAAGGGGATCCTTGGATGACAGGGCCTTGGACTCTCAGCATGATAGAAAAGTGTTTTGCAGGTCTTCCAACAGACAGTAACACAATAAACACCCCCAAACTTGTCTGCTACAACAAAACAGTTTTATTACAGAAAAGCTTCCAAATTGAAAAGGATCAATGTGCTTTTAGGAGCCTGTGGAGATGGATCACCTGTACTCACAGAAGGAAGAGAGAATCTGCTCTCTCCTCCTCCCTTTTCAACCAAGGAAAATCATAAGAAACAGGGGCAGAAGGAAAACAATTCTACAGGAATTCCACAGCTTTGCTGTCCTGACAGCATCTTACCAAAATTTTTACTCTTTACCATTCCATTGTTTATACTTGTCACTGTGGGTTTAGGGTTTTTATGTCCAGGTTTATTCATGCAATACTAGCAAAAGTACATGACTGTTTGTGTCTCACCATACAGGGATCTAAATAGTGATCAGATACTGACAGAATTTGCATCCAATGGCACGGGCCACACAACCCCCGTGCACTTGGGGTAAAACATCCAGATCACAGACTCACAGCACTGTTTGGGCTGGCAGGAACCTTCAGAGGTCCCACTCCTGACATGAGCAGAGCAAGGAGGGATTGAAGTTGGCCTTTTCCTGTCATTTTGCAAAAAGATGTTTCTGAGCTCCCAGAAAACAGGTGATACAACATGAACAGTTACACCGAACACTAGAGACAGACTGACCAGAGCACTTTCAAAAGAACCCAGGCAGTCCACAGTCTTGGGGTTGCAGGCTGCTGATCTAACCTAGTGGCTATTTATGCCAGTAAGTCTTAAACACAGGAACCAAACTATTCCTTTTTCCTTGGCAGCAGCATCTTCACATTTTAAACTGTTGTCATATCAGCCTCCTCTGCTGTTATCATAAAATTTGTACCTAGGACCCAGAAGACAGGACAGACTAGAGCTGGAACACTGCCTCTGTACTTTTGCTGACTCATCTGTTTAGAAGTCTGAGCAACCATTCTAGAAGTAATGTCACATTAGCACCAAAAGCTTCCCAAAGTTGATTCCCAGCCTACATTTAACTTAATAAATAAATGTAGAGAATCAAGTTGTTATCTTCTTATCAAACACCACACAAGACTGGCCCAAAATAGTACTTCCCCCTAGCACAGGGTTCCCACTGGTTCATTGTTCATTCATTCCTGTAGGAATAATCCATTCTGTTTGTATGAGTGTGCTGGAATGGCTTGAGGGGTGAGATGGATTCCTAAAGTGCCCAATCCTGTGTGATTCATATCAGTGCTCTTGGGAAGGAACAGGTCAGGTGCTAATCCTCTCTGTTTTGTCTGCCACAAGAAGCAGCATTTGACACATCAAGGGTTTGCACTGAATTTCTGCAGCAGATGTGCAGCCACCTGCAGCAGGACACGAGTTGTGCACACCTGGAGAGCCCGGTCAGAGCAGTGGGTGCTGAGGTGAGCAGCACATCAGACATGCCATCAGCCTGCCTGCCTCTGGCATGAAACCTGCCCATCTCCACTGATCACTGTTTAATTCAAAGGGTGTTTTAAAGGATGTGATTTTAATGAGCACACAGCTCAGACCAGGAATACTGTATTTCTTTCTCCTGAGTGATGAAGTGAGCACTTGGACTCTTTGCATTGATTTCTAATCTGCTATTTCATACTCTGAGAGTGAGCCCTGGAAACCACATTCTCTTAGCTGCTCTTTGAGTGTTTCTGTAAGAGCAGCTGAGGCTGGTCAGGCCAAAAGGGACGACCCAAATATCAGAGTTCCAAACTTTACTCAGCCCACAGCTCTTCAGCCTGGCCAAGCAGAGTAATAATAATAACAACAAGAACAATAATAATCATAGTAGTAATGAGAGAAGACATGCAGACTTTGATGCAAAGGAGCTCAAAGTGGAGCTCTGCTCCTTGGGATGTAGGCAAGTTCCACCTTCCCAGGGGAGGCAAAATGCTTGGAAGACAGGAAGTTAAAAGCACGTGGATCTACTAATCAGAAAGGCAAAGGCACACACTGACCCACCCTCAGATCCACTCCTGAGCACACCTGGATTTTGTTTCATCCCTGCATGCACCAGAGCCATGGCTGGGCAGGAGCCTATTCCTGATTCCTAAGAGCCTGACTTGCAGGAAAGGCCCAACAGTCACACTACTTTCCCCAGACAGCACAGGGATTGCACTCCTTTCCCATTAAACCTGGGTCGGGTTTCTGACAAGGAACACCTGTAATTAAAGTGACAAAAACCTTCTTTCCAGATGCAGAGGAGACCCTTATTATTTGTTACTATAAGGCAAAGGCTTATATTTTTTTTCATTGCAGTCACTTTTGTTTCAGAGGTCACAAAACGCACCCTCCTCTCCTTAAACACACAGCACTGGGGATTTAATTCCTGTGCATCCTGACAAACTGCACCCCACAGATGTTGATGCCTGCAGTAGGCATCAACATCTGTGGGATGCAGTTTGGGTCCTCTGACCAAGTCCCAGCCACCCTCACACCGCCCACTACTGTAATTTCTGTGGAGCCAGAAATATTCTTTAGACTCATCGGCTGCTGTGAAGCCAGAGCTGTAAAGTCAGATCTTTTCCTCCTTTAAATGTGACTGGCTATTTACTCCCTAACAATTCTGCTTCAGAGCTGATTTAGCATTTTTATTGGAATGTGAAAGCTCTTAAAAGAAGAAAAAAAATCTAATCAGGCAGAAGAGATAGAAAACTTGCTGAATTTTTTCTCCCCCCTTTGCACCCCTTCAATCCTATCAAAAGCACATCTTCCATTCATTGCTTCCCCATGTCATTATGACAAGCGGCTACAAATCAATAGCGGCAGCAAAGGCAGCCCCGGCCCGCGCCGTGATAAAGATTCACTCTCAACCCCGATTTGCTAATAGCACATAATAGCAGCCATTGGCGCCCCGCATTAAATCATACATTTCACTCCGCGTTTATTATGGGATTTTTAAAACTCCTCACCAAATTGGATTTTCTCGACGGTCTCTAATTTCCACATTTATCATTTAACATTAAACTCCTCTGTGGGGAGGGGGTTGGGAAGTGGGGAAGGAAAAGAGGAGCCATGCAATTCTGTATTTTCCTCTTTCTTTTTTATGAAAACCCATAAATAATCCCAGGTATAGGTGCCATCAGCCCTGAAGTTTTATATATATAAAATACCAGAATTTAGGATAGAATAGCTTTGGGACTCAGCTTACCTTCATGCAGCCCTGATAAAGAAGGGAAAATTAAAGAGAGAGCCATAAGGAAACAGATTTTAAATAACAAATCCAATAAACAAAATAGCCAACAAAGTAAGTGGGTATGAAAAGCACTAAGGAAAATGACTGTGAATTTCCTCATTTGAAAGAGCTAGCAGCAAGGAAAGATGGACCAAAAAATTTTTTTAAACCCCAACAAAACATACACAAATAAAACCTTATTGTCTCTTTTCACTTCATAGAAAATTAATTTAGCAAATGAAGTGAAAACTTAACACCAGAGGAGCTTTGCTGAGGTAGAGATCCAGGTGACCAGAGGACTGCGTCAGAGGACAAGTGACCAGGGAACCCTCCGCAGTCCACCTCAGCATCAGGCACTCATTCAGACAACACACGTGGCTGTCCCTGCTCTTACACCAAGCAGAGCCTCTCAGCTCACGAGTATCAAGGCCCAGATCCTTCATCACCTTGGCCTGGAAAGAAGCATCCCAATCCCAGGCTACTGGAAGCACTCTCCATTCAGACATGAATTTGATTCTGGCATGAACAAAGGCCATGATTCCTGAAACAGGAGGTGATGTGATAAAGGCGTGGTGAATTAAGCTTCCAGTGTCCATGATTTCCAGACATGAAACATGAACTCAATCAGCCTCTGTCCAACACCCAATTAGTGTTGGACACACAATCACCTCAATTCACAAGCTACTGAGCAGTTTAACCAGGACGCTGCTTAAAAGTGCTGGGAGATTTTTGTTCTGGTATATTTTGGTTTCAGTAAAGAGCTCTTAGAGATAAAATTCCTCAGTTCAGCTGCTGAGTCAACCACATCACAGGCCACACTCCAACAGCTCTGGGCCTTTTGCAGCTGCATCAACGTTGTTCTGAATCCAGCTGAATGCAGGAGAAGTAACTCTAATTATCTTCTCTTAAACTTGCAGCAAAAGTCACAACATTCCAGATCCTCTCTCTTGAACTGTTACCTGATCCCCTGAGCATTGACAGCAGTAGCAAAGGCTGGCAGGTGTAAATGCTCCTTGGAATCAGTGACCTCTCACAAAGCCAAAGACCATCCCAGCATGGTTTTTCCCTCCTTGGAATGCCTGGTAACTTTCAGGGAATACAATTCAGTTAAGCTCAGTTATTGAACCTGAGCATTGGCCACTGTCAGTGTAATGAGTCACAGACTGAGCTCTGATGCCTTCACAGGAAGAAATGTGTGTCCTCCTATCTACAGACAGAACATGAACTTGGCCAATGCAAAACCGAATCACCATTTACTTACTAGAGACATCTGTTCAAAATTAGAACATCAAGAATCTAGGAACACAGCAGTGAGAAAGAATGTCATACTTTAGGGCATCCCACATAGCAAAGGACAAAGACTCCACAGACAAACATTTGCTGCACAGCAAGTTTAAGGATGTGCTGGGGTCCCATTTCCTGGTTTTCCCTACTTTTTCTGTGGCATTGCCAATTCAGTTTGAGGCTTCCTGCTACCATTTCCTACTTCTTAGTTTCATGCCTGCATTCAGGCACGGGAGCAGTCCCTAGGTGCTGGTGAATACACACTTTCCAATGCCTCCCACTGTTCCTTACAGCTCCAGAATCCAAAACATCCTGTGGTTTATTGATCCACCTAACCACACTTTGCCACCAATCTTTGCATTCTTCCTTACTCATGCATCAGAGTGGAAAGTGTGTGACACATCACTTTCCAACTGACCTGAAGGGTTTTCTCACCATGTAGTCACAATTCCCTGACAGCCACTCCTTCAGTTACATCTGACAGAAAAATATCCAGTATTACCAGAGTAATTCTGCAGTTCTTGAGCAGACCAAGTGTAGTGGTGATGAATGTGCAGGCCCTGGCACAGGGTGCCCAGAGCAGCTGTGGCTGCCCCATCCCTGGAAGCGTCCAAGGCCAAGCTGGACAGGGCTTGGAGCACCTTGGGATAGTGGAAGGTGTCCCTGCCCAGGACAGAGGGAACTAGGAACAAGGTCCTCTTTAAATGCCCCTTCCAACTTAACCCCGTCTGTGATTCTGTGACTTCAGAACATAGTGGCTTCTATCCTGCCCCAAGGAGGTCTGCTTGTGGGGGGTGAATGTCTGAGAAAGAACACTGAGTTATCTGTGGATGCCATGTTTAAGCAGGCATCAGCAAGTTCTGCAAGACACCCTGGAAAGAAAATTAATCAGAAAAGACTTCTCAAGAGCAATGCCACCCAAACGTGGTTTCAGCCATGGTCAGGAAATCACATCCTGGGTTATCATGTTTGTAGTAAGAACATGGGATGTCATTTCTCTGTTATAATCACCCAGATCTGGATATTCATCTACAGGAGAAAATCAATCTCTGCATGTGAAAATGGAAGTGTGGATGTGCTCCCTTCTAGCTGAAAGGGGCTGCTGCTGCACCAGATCTAAGCTCTACCTGACCTGGCCTTGCACAGGTTTCCCCAGTTCCTGCTGGGAGGGATCTCTGATCACTGCGACCTTTTCTCTGCAGGAATTCCTTCCCCCATGAGACTTCCCAAACTGAAGTCTGTACAGCACGTTGTCTGAAACTCATTTGTGCAAACACTTCACATTTAGAGACGATGATGTGTACAACAGTATCTCGTGCATGCTTTGCGGTAATAAAACAGATCAAGCTTTTAAGTGATCTGTCTGTGTAAAAGACTATAGTAATAAAAAACACCCAAAAGTTATGGTATGAATTAAATCCTTCAAAGCTCATGTAGGCTGTTTCCCTGGACACTGAACCAGCAGCTCAGTACCAGCAGTTTTTGTTCAGACTTCAGGTATTAAAACGACTGGAAACATGTGACTGTTGCACGAACACATGGCTTTATTGGTTTACAACAGAAAAAAAAAAAAATAACCCCAGAATTCAAAGTATCAGAATTTGAACAGTCTCAAATCCAAAAGGCAAATGCACAAAAGAGCATAGATTCAGCAGAATTTTAGGATGACAAAAGCTCCATAAAGTTTATTTTTACCCCAGGAAATAAAAGGTTTCATTAAAACAAATCAAACAGGACTCACACAACTGGCTTCTTGGCTAGCTTCTGCCAGCTTTGTGTCAGTGGGGTGAGGCCCAGAGCCAGCTTGCCTGCACCGTCCCTTTCAGAACAAATGGACAAGATGACAGAACATACCAGTTGTTTTATGTTTCCATTTTCCTACCTTATTGAAAACACACTGAAAAGTTTCTCCTTATATCTTATTAAGAGACAAATTGTGACTCAAGCCCAGCATAGCCAGGTGTTCACATCCCACCAGTACTGATGGGATCTGCCCCAGACGGGAGGCTGGAAGACTCATCAGCACAGAGCTCCTTCTCACACAGGGAGCCTAGCACTGTGACCTTGGTGAATTCTGATCTCTTTCCATGAGTGATCTCCAGCACTGAAGTTAAGCCTGTGAGCACTCAGCAGGGATGCTGAGATCCTGAATCCTCTCCTGTGCGACCAGACAGGGTGGCACTCATGCTGACACACCTGGGCTCCAACCACACCAGGATTTAGACACAGGGCTCTCAGCATCATGGCCTCAGCATTATAATTTGTTTCTTTCATTCTGTCAGTGCTCACACTTGTTGACCTTTCAATCACTGTTACCCTCTCTATCCTCATCGTGGCTTTCAGGGAGGACAGCAGGTTTATTACAGGGCAATTGGGAGTGTTCTCAGCAGAGTCATTTGTCCAAGGGTAGTTCCTGCATCACTGTTCCTGATCAAACAGGATCAGAGAGCTAGGACTAGGGTTAAGTGGCCTTCCTACTCCTGGAATGCTGAAGGCCAAACAGAGGCACATTAGCAGAGCTATGAACAAATGTCAGCAAATGGGCAGCAGCAGCAGCTCTGTGTACCATGGGCTGCAGCTGGGGCAAACCTCAGTGCTAAACGCACTTATACTGACATGTGAAAAGCTAAAGCAGTTTGTGTTTTCTGAGGACAGTGAGAAAGCAAATGACGTAAGGAACAGTGCTAAAATGGGTGAGGGTCTGCCCAAGGGGGAGCTACAGCAGGGCAGGATTTTATATTGACAAACTTCCACCTTCCTAATATGAAGGAGGATTTTTCAGTACTATCCAGTGCTGAAGTTCTAGCACTGGAAGGCAGCAGTTCCATCCCTCAAACCAAAGCTGCAGAGACCTCAAACCTCTTAAGACAGGTCTGATTTAAATCCATCCAGACCTGCTTCTTGCCAGTGCAAAACACAGACTCTAGCTAGAAGAGTTTTGGGGTTTTTTGACACTGACCCTCTCTGACACTGCAGAAAGCCTTTCAGAGAGCAGCAGGGCCTGCCCAAGTCCTCCTGCAAGGTCCCAGGTCCTGCCAGGGGTGCCCAGGAGCTGTTCTCACTCTGTAGGAACACACAGATAGAAATGGGGACCTGCACCTTTAAAGTTCTTCAGCATTAAATCAGTGATGCAGAGCGGCAATAATATCAAGCTATTCTGCCAACATGAGTCCTGGAGATACAGACCCAAACCAGCAAAGCTGATTAGTAGTGTGGGAGCTCCTTGCATGCTCCTCCAAAACACAATTAAAAGAGTTTTATTCTGAGTAACAAGAGGGTTAGAGGGTCACAAGAGTTTCCATTTCAAAAGGCAGCAGGATACAAGCTAGCAGGAAGAGCAAAGCAAATTGCCCAGATTTTGTTCTAGAAATACATGGGTATTTAAGCTGCTGGGCTTCAATTTCTCACCAAAATTTTATCCCATCTTTCCTAAGGAAAATAGGAAAATCAGTACAAAGACAAACCTTTTCAATATTGTGATGGCAATAACCCTGCTTCCACTTGCAGCAAGTACAGGTCCTCTCACCTTGCTTCAACTTTGGGCTTCCCCATCAAGTCTCACAAAGAACCAATAAAAATCCTTTTCACTTTCTCAATTTTAAAATTTATTATTATTAAAACAGAAAAAAGGAGATTTAAATATTGTAGAGGAACCTCCAGCAAACAGTCTCTTATCCAGCACTGGCCTTAAGGAGCTAAAAATGCAGTCTCCCAAAAATACAGAAATATTGTCCAGTGTCTGGCAGTCTGCAGTTCACCTTGTTCCATGGTCCCTTCTGTGGCCCAATCTGGTTGCAGTCAGCTGCCTTCCTGCAGCTCCATGGAAGATTGCTTTTAGGAGATCTTCTACCTACACATTTTAACTGAATCAATGTGCAGCATTTCTATGAAATGGATACTGCAGAGATGACAAAAACTGTCTAGATTTCCTTGGCTAGAGCCTAGAGGAGTAGAGCTGTTGGATTTCACAGAAACCAGCCAATACCAAATAATAATTAAAAAAATCTTAAACATCAGTGAAAATGGTGTGGAAGGTGACTTCACTTAAATCTGCATGGTGGACAGATCTTGCATTGTTGACCTGATTTGGGATTTCCAGAAGTTGCTTGGCTTTCCTCAGATCAGTGTGACCTTGTCACCAGCCCTCTGAGGACACGGGGAAGGGGAGATCTTTCCTCAAACGCTGCCAAAGCAACAGGCTGCTCACTCATTCCGGGCTTTTCTGCCAACATAAAGGTAGCAGCAGAGAACTGATTTACTCCATAGGTTCTCTAGACAAACCCAGAGAAATAAAACAACCCTTTTCTGAATAAATCAATTTCCAAATATTTGTTGTATCATGGGAACCCAAAGAAATATTATTTTTATATTTCAAAAAAATTTAAAATTCTAAGATGAAGATTACAGGTTTGTGGGAAAAAAAGACAAACTGCATTGGAATCTTGCATGCAAGCTGTTCATTCCCTCTCCTGACCCCACGTGCCATGGAAAAGCTTTAGGAGCACAACCTGAAGTATGCTCACGTGATTTTGTAGTCAGTAAAAATAGTTTTGTACATAATTAAGCCTTTTCTGCTTTATGAAAAGCCTTTCTCTTCATAAAGGAAATATAGCCTAGGTAATAGTAATCAGACCTGTCCATGAAAAAAAAAAGGGGACAAGTATTACAATGGCTGTAGAAAATCCTGCCTATCTCCAGACTAGGAACAATAGGACAATTCAGTGTCAGGCACTGCTGAATTTTCTAATCAGATAAAACCTTATGCAGTTGTTACATCATTGCAATTCATTCACTTAGTAGCAGGAAGGTGAAACCTGGGATATGTTTGCTCAGAAAAAAAGAGGTTTTATTTTTCCTTGTTATGACAACATTAAAGAATTGTCTTTGTTCCTAAACTCCTCAATCTACATACACATTCAAAACTACAAATGAGTAATTCTATATACTTGCATAAATAAAATTATATAGAAGGCATCTTATTGCTTTCTATACTGTATATATTTAATGCACATTATTCTATTGCAGAAACTTATATTGAGTAATTTTTATACCACAGCATTATCTGATCCTCTGCTGTTTAGGATTAGCACTGCAAATCTTCTAAAAGCCAAGCTGAAGTTGTTAGTGAGAGTACAGTGTCCTTACACTAGGTTTATAAACAAATGTTAATAAACTGAACACATCAGTGCAGCATTAATTGCTCACCTCACTGTGCACAGAATCACACACTCTTGTTCCTGCAGCCAGGAACAGTTCACTCCCTGAATTTGGATGTCTGAGGTCTAACCGCTCATCTGTTTTTTGAGAAAACAACAGAATTTTAACTGGGCTTCAGAACTCCAGTTTTTGTCTGTGCTATGATTAGACATTAGTGGTAGTGAGACTGCAAGCAGTGTATTCCTGTTAAGGCTCCCATGACAGCTCCCAGTAGCACTGGGAGCATTCTGAGCTGGTGACCTGGGGACACGGTGAGTGATGGGCCTCCTGCCCAAGCCTCCAAACAGACTTTTCCCCTCTCTTGCAGCAACTGTGCCCGCGTCTGCTCTCTGCAGAACCACCTCCCACTCCTGAATCTAGCTTCTAGACATTTCTGCAATGTGCTTCAGGGCAGTTTTTACTGCTCTGTAAAACCCTGGTTCAAGGAACACCTCACATTCACAGTGACTGGGGGATGCTGACTTAGAAAACCAGTAGTGTTTGCCACAATGTAATCCTGTATGGAGAATACTGCTTGGCCTAAATACTATTTTTACATACATTTAATGCATTATTTTACATATATTGTTAAATATCACTTCATGTAATTCTCAAAATGCAGAACACATAAATCTATGTGCTGTTCTTTAAAGAACTGGCCTCCTAAAGCAAAGTTCCATGTCAGCAACATCTGTGAGCACTAGAGAACTGTGGCATTCTCAGCTGAGGCTGCAAACCCCCATCACCGTGTCCTTTTCCCGAGTCCCTGAGCCCACCAAACCCACATATGCTGCTGCTTCCCGGTGCCAGCGAGACCTGCACGCACAGTGCCAGAGCACAGCTGAGCTCCGCTGTCAGCCTTTGTTCCTGATTTCTCCTACCGCCCATTCTGTGGCCTGCAATGATTGCTTTCCACACGCTTCCTTCCTCAGCCTGGCCCTTGGGAAAGAAGCAAAATGTTTACAAGAGACAGACTGGGCACACTGTGCCTTGCTGAGGGTTTGGTTGCAGCATTTCTGCTCCTAGTCTAACCAATATCGAATATCTCTAGACATTTCCATTTTTAATCATCCCAAATCAGCTTGTTTTTCAGCCCAGCTCATTGAGACCCCGTCACCCAGAGGATGTCAGTAGGGCAACGTGCTGGTTTTCACCCAGAGAGCAGAGCCCATGATAAATAACACTCAGAGCTCTGTGAGGATGAGTGTCCTCTACAGCTCACAGCCCACAGGCTTCATTATTGCATCGCCCATAATTCAATTCACCCTTCCTAAAAGGTCTCTTGCTGCACCCAACCCCCACCTCTGAAAACACGTCCCACTAATAATTCCCGATTAATGCCGTCAATTACCAACTCTCCCCCAGCCCCTCTCCATCCCCTGATTGGGTTGGAATGGAAGGGAAGCAGCATCTAACTGGGGAGGAATAGAAGTAGGGTAAAATAGCAATAAAAAGTAATTACATAAAAATGCTAAACATATTACATCTGTTAGTTTGCTGAGCCCAGTGGGCTTGACAATTCCAGATTTTTGCCTTTGTCCGTGCTCAGACAGACAAGAATAAGAGAAACCAGGAAAGGATCTTTCAATAAGATTATTAAATCAGTGCATGAAAAATAAGTCGTCATTACATTGCAAAAGGGAGAGAGAAACTCGCTGAAATGTCTTTCTGCAGCTTTGCCTTTGTGATCTGCAAGGTGCTATGCTCCTGCTTACACTCTGTTGCCCTGGCAACATACTCCTGTAAAATAAAGATTATTAAAGCGCATATGATTATTTGGCCGCACAGTGAATGAGGCAGCCGCTTCTGAAATTCCTTATCAGAGAAATTCAATTTTAGGCCAAATTGTGTTTTCACTGCCTCTCAGCTTCTCCCTCCCCCCCTGCAATACCAATAAAACCATCATCTCCCCAGCTGTACATGATATTTTGTCACTAACTCTTTCACGCCTTTCCTTTCCCATTCCGGGTTTTATTTTTACTCTGTCAAAGGAGAATGCTCTCCCCAATTTGTAAGCTTTTATACCTGACAGTTTTTTTCTGGCAGCTGCAGCCTTTTCTCCCCTGCAGCAGCCAGCAGCCTCCTTGCCCACTGTGGCAGCAGGAAGGGACCTTCCCCTCCAGCCCTGGCCGAGGGCCAGGGCCACAGCCCAGCCGGGAGCCCTGGCAGGTGAGGGATGAGCACGGAGGGGTCACAACACGCGGCTGCCCTTCACACCTTGCGGAGCCTCGTCTGCTGCAGGGCTCACCCCTGGGAGCTGCTGCCCAGCCCACGGAGATCCCCACCAGGTGCTTAAGGTGCCCGCTCTGTGGGTCACAGCTGCCCCGGCGCCGCTGCGGTGACAGGCAGCCCTGCCAGCGCTGCCAGGGCGCCCGAGGCTCAGCGGCACCTCCGCTGCCCGATGCCACCGCCACCGCCACAGCCCAGAGCGGCGGCCCCGGGCACGGGCACCTGTCCCTGCCCCGGCGCCACCACACGAGCGCTGCGGCCAGACCCGGCCCGGCGCTCGGACAGACCCGGTCACACACGGCCCGGTGCTCGGACACACACGGCCCGGCGCTCGGACACACACGGACACACACGGACACACGCGGCCCGGCGCTCGGACACACGCAGGTCACACCCCGCCCGCCCGGGCGCGTTCCGCCGGTGCCGGTGCCGGTGCCGGTGCCGGTNGACAGCCCCCAGGGGACACCTCCTGTGCAGGGGACACCTTGGGGGGCACCTCCGCCGCGGGGGTACCTACACGGGGGCACCTCCGCGGACAGGGCGGGGCGCAGTGGACCCCCTGCACAGTCCGGCGGCCTTTAGTGGCTCTTCTTGCGCCCCTAGAGTCTAATCAAAAAACAACGGCCCGGTTTTGGCAGTCGGGCCCAGCTGGGAATTAAAAATACAACAGTGCATAACCGAGCCGCAGCCCAGGCCAGCCCCAGGTGTCCCCTTGCCTGTCTCCTGCATGCTCGGGCTGAGGTCCGAGTTACGGTAAATGAGCCCCGTTCACCAGGCACAAGGTATTCTGCTTCTTCAGGCAGCATTAAAAAACTACATAGACTCCAGAAAGGAAATGAAATTGCTTCTTTTAATATTAAACTTGTAATTGTTCCTATTTTTCCTCAATATTTGATGACAGCGAACCAAAGCGACTGACAGCCTTTGTGCAACTCTTCGAGGGCGACCGCAGTGCGGCGAGGAGGAGTGAAGATTTCTGGAGGCAGAATGGTGAAGATGAAAGCGAGCCTCAGAACTAACATATGTGCTTTATTTTTTAAAGATGGAACAGAGAGGAGGCACAATTACCTCAGATTTAGAAGATCTTAGTTCAAGCCCTGACCTACTGAAGCTTTCCATACCTCAGCTTCTCCTCCCTATCTTAAAACCAGGTAATAGCTGTTGCCTATCTGGCGGATAATTGCAAGGATAAATATCTCGGAGGCTGGTTGGTGCAACAGAAAAAATGCTTAATATTGGCAACACAAGGTACCCCAGATCTGGCCTCCAGTTTGCTCATAGTCAGCAGAAGATAACTATGACTGATAACAGGAACAGAATTGGAAAGGGCACCAAAAGGGGATAAGGGATTGTAACAGAAATAAGTTCACCAAGGTAATACCTGGAAAATTTCCTTTTTACTGGGGTGGGGAGTGATCATCCATCCACTATCCCCTTAATAAACACAGATACATTGCAGGAAAAACAAAACCAACAAAGCAACGGCCGAGTCTGAGAAGCAGCACTAGACAGGTTTAGAAAATCCTCACGGACAGCATAATTCCCTGTACAAACCAGGGCAGCTTCCTGGGCTCATTAGAGAAGTCTAAGTGGTTCCTGAACTTTGTCCTCACTGGCCAATCCCCCTGTGTTATCTCTTATGACCATTGCCTGAACTGAAACATCATTTTGGTTACTGAGATCCCTTTTGGAGGGTGGTAGAAGCCTCGGTTTCCTCTACAAGAGCAAACAGGCTCAGTTAACAATCAATGGTGATTTTGGACAGCCCCAAACAACTCAAGTTCTTGTCCCTTCAGAATGTAAAATACACAAAGGTCCTAGTTCCCAAGCATTAATGATTTAAGATAGCTCCTACAAATGGGCAAAAAAAGCTCAAGAACAGCTACACCGATCAGAACAAAGGTCCACGCATTTTTTGGTGCTAGATTACATGTCTGGGAGCGCTGGGAGCAAATGAAATCAGCAGTCATAGTTTCTAGGAGCAAGAAAATCTTCTACAGACTGGGGAACCCATAGCATGGAAATAAGAAAATCTAAAGGATTTTGGGAAAAGGAACAAGCAGTTGACTATAAATACCCTGAGTGCCTTTGTTCCCCTCCTTTGTGGCAGTGTTTTTAAAAGGACACGGGAAAATTGGTGACAGTGCAGAGTCATAAAAATTATTTGAGAACTGGAATGGCTGCCTGAGAATGAGACACTTAAGGAGCTCGATCTGTTTAGTTTATTAAAAAGATCAAGAGATGGTTTGATTACGATGTATAAGTACCTTCAAAGGGAGAAAATACCAGGTCCTAGAGGGCTCTTTAATCCAGCCAAGAAAGGCATAACAAGAACCAATTGCTGGAAGCTGAAGCCAGACCAGCTTAAATTGGAAATCAGGCAGTTTTATAGTGAGAATGATTAGACATTAAAAACCCTGCCCTATCAAAGGAAGGAGGATTTTTCATCTTTTAATATCTCCAAATCAAGACAGGATGCCTTTCAGTAAAGTAAGCTTGAGTTTAAAAAAAGGCTCAATGCAAGGGTAATTGAGCAATATTTAATGACTTATCATAGGCAAGGAAAGCTCTAACATCTTAATTTGGAATGACAGCTCAAAGTTTGGCAGCACGTATCTTTGGCAAACAGGTATGCTGCCTGCACTGTGTGACAGAAACTGCTGAGACCTGACTGTGTTTTCTGCCTCGGAGAAAGATCAGATGGCAGGTGCCAGTCAGAGATCTAGTAGTGTAAAAACTGACACCATTTTTCCATAGTCAGCACTTCCACATCCTGCAAAGGCCTCCCCTGGGCAGAGCCATGGCTGTGGCACTTTGAATGAGTCTGCTGAAGCCCTGGGCCACGTATATGAAGCCATAATAAAGACTATATAAATTAATATTCTGAATGATCAGACTGTGGCTGCAGCTACCAGCTACAGCTGAAAATGGGACACCAGCCCATGACTGCAACCAGCTGCATTTATGGCCTTTTCTGGGGACAGATGTTCCAGGACTTGTGGTTGCCTGACTGTCCAAACTAGGCCTGGATACTCCATGAGAGCAGATGGATACAGAGAACCAGGCTGGACCCAACAAAGAGACATAACAACCAGGCAGAGAAGCAGGATAGATGACATTATTTGACTACACAGCAGTTGTGGAATTACATAAGGCTGAAATACACCCCAGTGTACATGAGAAAGAGTTCAAGCGTCTACTCGACAACACAAGGAAGCACAGACTGTCCCAGCAGCATTGCCCAGGGTTTTTTCATTACTTTTCATTACTTTTTGTCATATTCCCTCTTCAAAGGTTATCATTAGTCTTTAGGATTCTCTTTGTGGAAGATCTTTGTGCCACAGCCATCATTCTCATCCTTCTCCAAACATGTAGATCAGTGGGCTCCAAACTTTTGATTGTGCACCTGATTAGTAAAAAAAATTTGAGTGTGCACACCAATGTATGTGTATTTATCTATAAATTATCTCCACATACTACTGTATTAGATACTTTATAAAGCATACACAAAATTAGGCATTTACAAAGGATAAGGATAAAATAAACACTGTTTTAAATTTTTAAAATTTATTACTGAAAAAAAAAATTCTTCATGTGCCCTAATAGATAGTCTTGTACATCCCACTATGGAGACCACTGATTTAGATCCACAAGGCACCTTTCAAAGATGACCAGCCTTCTAAATTCTTCTAAACAATTCTGTGCAGGTGCCTCAGATTCCCTGAAGGGAAAGTGACAAATTACTGAACGCTGGGCCTTGGTGACATGACATAAGGGAACCGCCAACCTTGGCATTTGTAAGGATTTAGAACTGGGCAAAAGCTGACCAGGCATTACCATGCAGAAGGTTTCCAGGAGTTGAACAGTGCAGCCATGATCTCAAGTAAGAACCTAAAACAAAACCTGCTGTCACAACAGGAGCACTGATCCCAAAACCTGTGGTGAAGCCAGTTGTGGAGAGAGGCTCAGTAAACTCTGAAGTTCTTTAGTGCTGAGCGTGATATAAGGCATGGAGCAGTGCCAGAGGTACTCTTGGTTCTGGATGCCAAACCAGCCGTCTGCCTCAGCTCTGGCAGCGGCCGACTCCTGCGAGCAAGCTGCTGAAGGTGAAAACGAGTGGGACCCCTTCCAAGTCTATCACTTAGGCTTATCACCAGACAAGAGCCAGAGTTCTCTGGCACAGTGTCAGGCAACCAGAATCAACACTCCTGAGTTTCTGAAGTGAGCCCTGGAGTCTGGGAGCCCTCTGGGCAGGTACCTGGGAGACAGACAGTAGAGTAAGATCAAAATGTTCTGTCCCCAGCTGTCTGTGGAACCCTCTGGTTCTGGGGACACTCACGGGGTGAAGGAGCATGTTACTATGCTATCGTTTATGAAGACTCTTTGTCACAAGATTAATATGGAACTTCAGCTGAGAGAAGCCAAGGCATGACCAAGGCACACTTGCTTGGTGATTGCCCACCTGCATTCACACACAAGGACAGAAGCTGCATCTCTGACATCGAGAGAGAACTTTGAAATACATCTGTTTTATGCCAGTCTCACAAGTCTGCGATATTTGCTGGGCATGTGACAATTCCTGTTTCAGGGCTGAAGTGTTCTACACCTTCTAATCCAATTTCAGTTGACTCAGTCAATGGACTTTTCATCATTTCCTTCATATTCCCATCATGATGGGTCTCATAAATCTTGCTAATGGAGGATATTACCTGATATCTGAGATACATTTTCCTTCTTGCATTATGATCACAATACATTTAATTTGCATTCCTTAGGCCCTGTCCAAGGCAATTCCTCTCCATGGTTTTTGTTTATGCTCTTCATATGCTTGTGGACAAGTACAACACTCTTCATTTATTTTGCCAAGTTAAACACATCTAATTCTTTTCATATTTCTTCATAAATCATGACTTCCAGCCCTTAAACACAGTTTTACAAAGAAAAGTTATTTTAGAAATGGTGCTGCCTGAGATCCACATTTACTAATCTCCCAGCAACTGTTCCATCATTTTTCTAACTGCCTGTGCTTGGCACTAATTCAATCTTTTTTTTTTTCCCCCCCTTCTTTTTTTTTTGGTCTGGGTCCTCTACTGAGCAGTATGGGGAAAATCTTAGGCTTTTAGTGTCAGCCTTACATATTTTCACATCAGTCAGTTCCTTCTGAATTCACTTCTGCCATCTTGCATGCAGAAATTAATACAAAAATTATTGAGAGATTTACATCCAATTTGATGGAATTCTGCAACACTGTCACTGTCACTCTTCTCAAATACAATATAATCCTTGATCAGAAGTTACTGATAAAAGTCATTGGTTTATTTTAGGCACCTACTGTGCATTAGATGTTTAAAAATACCTCTCCCTGTAAGTGCAAAACTTGCATTCTCTATGCAGTGCTGGTACCCTGATGCTTCCCAGGGCATTCACATTCCCGTGGCTAAGTAGACATTAGCTCTATCAAAAATTCAGCAGCAGAATAAATGCAGTCTGGTTGATTCAAATTTACAGGAATAACACACCTTAAACAAAAAGTTATCTTACTTCTTGAGGTACCCGAGTCATCCACGCTTACTAAAAAGACCAGAACAACCATCCAGGCAGCTGTCTTGGAGCAGGAGGTGCCTCATGACAGACATGCTTTCAAGCGTAGGAGCTTTTTAGTGATTATGCTTCACAGATCATGAGCCAGAAAAATTCGGACAATATTTTACCATGTACTGAGCAACACGGACTTGAATCCCTTTTTTGAAAGCAGAAAAAGGAAAGGGTGTTCCTCACATGAATTCTGCAATCCCTCACTCAGCAGTTTATTATCTTCCAAATTAATTCCCAATATTTTGCAAAAAAATACTAATGAATTTCTTTTACATAAAGGACACATACATGGAAGTGGTCTTCTATTTATAGTCCTGCTTTCCAAGTGTTCTATTAACATCCCACATTGTGAAATGTTTCCATTACTCACAGATAGCCTTGTGCTGCTGTGTTTTCCCCTTTGTCAAGGCCCATTTATGAAATCAGTTCAGGGCTCATCCATTTTAGATTCCTGAGTGACTCTCCGTTTAGCAATGATTTCTTTATTCTACCCGCCCCACATATACCATAAGCCATTTCTTATTTCATTTTAGAATTTACTCAACCTTTTTGATTACTCTCCCTCTCTTTACATCGTAAATAATCCTCAATATTCTGATTTTTGCCCTATTTCCTTTCATCATTTCAAGTAAAGGTGGCTTTGTACCATCAAATCTTTGAGCTACATCAATCACCTCTTCTGTCTTGTATCTTCCTTTATCAGATGAATTAGTCGTGATGTGCTTATGATATATTTAAATCCTTGTCTGTTTTTCTCTCTACTTGCATTAGTTTTCTTTTTAAATATTTCTTGCACATTTCTCTGACACTAGTTGCTTAGTTCCTTGAAATTTATCAGAATTTTTAACAGTCTGATATTTCCTGTTATGTGCAACTTACTGTGAATTCAAGGATTTACCTCTTCAAAGCTGACACAGAGCTGCTCTTTCGGTTCTCAGACCCCACTGAGCTCCAAACTGCAGCTCTGACAGGGAAATTCTCCCTTTTTTCATTCCCTTTCACAAATTTCCCAGCCAAGGAAATCAGTGATGTTCTACTTCCATGTTATTGTTCTGAGCAATTACTCCAAAGATCTTACTGATACAGACTTGAAAGAGTGAGAAAACCAAGAAATACCCTTTAATTACCAAGGACAAAATGAGTACCAGCACTTCAGCTGAGGATGAAAGGGACTATTTCATGTTCCACCTCAAATTCCTCATCCAACATTGAAGTTTCCCCTAAATTCTGAGGAACTCAGGGCTGAGAAGGGTCTGCCCTGCTTCGGATCAACTTAAACATGGTTTGTCTGTCTCCACGCAGTGAAATGTGTGCCCTGTGCTTCCAAGGAGTCCTCAGGAATGTGCTATCATGTCTTATCAACACACAGTTCTTATCAAGTGTTGATGCAAAAAGCCCAAAGGAACATGTGCAAACCGACTTCAGAAGAAGAAATCATGAGGAAGACCTGAGGGAGTTTATAAAGACACCAGGAGTAAAATTTGGTTATTAGAAACACTTTTGTAATGCTGAACACATCCCAGTGACCAGCAAAATCCCCCAAGCACTTTTAAAGGGACAAAAGAGCATAAAGGCAATATAGTGCAGGTTCTGAAGAGGTCTCTTCCAGAAGACTGAGCAAGTCAGAAAACACTGTCAGGTGCATTGGATACCTTCAGTTCAGTTTGTCAGAAAGACAGTACCACAGCATGCTGGGATGGCAAGAGCAGGCAAGAGAAGGGTTTTGTAAGATAAATGTATTTGCAGTGCCACACTCCCTTGTACTTGTGCTCAGGGTGGGGTTTTATTAACAAATGATTCAGATACTTTGAGTCACAGATGGACAAATTGTTTATAAACTGATTAAAACCAAAACATTTTGAAAATTTAAATAAATTGCAAAACTAAAAGTAAACAGAAAGGTTGTAGTTATTTATTATATCAAGTAACCAGCTCCCATCCTGCTTGCTGCTGTGTGTTGCTCAGGGAGGATGGCTGTAGGCTTTGGCAGGCTCCTAACTCATATAGGAGGACCCAAAAAAACAGTTATAGGCTCCTCAAGAACATTCTGACTGCTCTTGTAAGAATTAAAAAAAAAAAGAAGAAAACTTTACCAGCTGAAGCTGAGATGACGCATGTAAATAAAGAGAACAAGACACTCCAAGAAGTGGACTGTGTTATTTCTTACAGTAAAATCTGTGCATGGAGAGCAAAGCTATGATAAAAAAGTTGCAGCTTATTGTTTATTGCTTCAGTGATATCCAGAGGAAATCTGCTTAGTCTGCAACCCAGAGGAGGATTTTCCCACCTTCTAGCTATAAAAATCTGAAACTAATTCTGTGTTCTCTGGCCACTCATAATACAGCCTCTACAATCTAAACATAATTAACAACACTGCTGCTGCTGCTAATGAATAAGCTAGAAAAGAATCTACCTCACTCTTATCTAATGTTAATTTTCCAGGGAGAAAGGGAGAGAGACAGGCAAGGATGACAAAGTAATATTTTGAGGTCAAAGCAGGCAATTGCAATTCCATTCCATAATGCCATTACTTTCTGAGCAGTGATTACCAAAGGAGCCCTCACTAGGTTAAAAAAAAATGTCCATCTACCTTTCAGACCTTCCTAGTTCTGAAACTGACAAACAGATATTACCAACACCTTTACACTGCCTTTCCCAGCTGCATGCATGAACAGATCATCACAGGCAGCCCAACACCTAAAAAGACCTTTGAAAATATTTCCTATTCATGCTCAGACCTTTTTTTTCTAAACGTAATAGCAACCTCTCCTGTCCCACCAAAACTCAAAGCACAAAAAAACCGAAAGCAAAATATATTCCTCTACTCTTCTCCTGCAGACCAGCACAAGCTATTCTTAACATCAGGTCAAGAGCAACACAACAAGGAGAAAACTTTTCAATATTAATTTTTTAAGTTAGTCCAATTAAAGATAACACCTTCAATCTCCCTTATGCTGCATTTTCCAAACATTTTAAAACATTCAGCACAAAATGCTGATCATGAAAGAAACTGAAAGCTAGCTGCTGAGCTCTGCCAGGAGGAAACACTTTGTCCCTAGGGAAGTAGCCAGCAATCGGACACGGGATCCAGCAGGTTACCCCAACCTCTGTCCTATTCCAAGAGTTTCCTTTAATCCAATTGTTTAGATACAGCTTGATATTATTATCCCAGATCTCATTACAACATTGCAGAGAGCAGACTGTAAGTCCTGAATTGACAATAAAGAACGGGCTGCAAAATAGTCAGTTCTAATCCTGGCTACATCAAAAAATCTCTGCTAACAACAACGCATCTTTGCTTGGAGTGAGGGGCAGACAAAGATGATGGGAAAAACAAGGCTGATGTACTATCAAGGAACTACCAAAAAAGGAAAGTTCAAAGCTTGTCTCCTCCCCTCAACTTTTTAGGCATAGTTTGGAAACATCTACACTTTCACAGGAAAAACAAGGCAGGTGCCAATCCCTGGTCAGAGACCCACCTGTGCTAAGAAACAGCTAACATGCCCTCCCACCTCCAATGGGCTCTTAATTATATGTTGTCCCCAGATTATCAAATTGCATTTCTCACTCTTGAAGTTCTGTCCAGAGCTATCTTCGATCTCTCCAGTCTAAGGAACCAGCTCAGTGTTGTGTCTTTCTGAATAATTTGAGTTGGAATCAAATTTGGCAGAGCAACAGTGGATGACACCAAAATATGAGTGCAATAGTACCTGTGCACACTATTTCTTGAAGCAACCATTTCATAGGGTTATTTCTCACCATCTGACTCTCAGGCCACAGGAAGCGTGGCATAAAAATCTATTTACGATATTTGCCTTTACAACAAACTTTGTAAGTTCTACTAGATCTTGTTAAAAAGTATTTCCTTTTCTTTTTGTAAAGGAACTGTCCTTCGTTGGTTCTTTCATTAGAATAAGCATAAACAACAGTTTCACATGCCTCATGTGCCACAGCCTGCTCTCCCTGTGGCACTGAAACGGACATGGGCACCTCTCCCCACGCTCAGTGTCATTGGGTGGAGTGTGTGAACAACGTCCAGTTCCACTCTGCAGAAACCTCTGATAAAAACGTGGAACTCTGAGGATAAGAAGAAAAGAAGATAAATACACACATACACAAAATAAACAGCGGGTGTAATTGTTTGCAAGGCTACTACTGCTTTGAACTATGTTGATTTTGAGGGCTGCTATTATGATAAACCTTGTTTATAGTCCTCTGGAAAGTGACAACAGGATCTCATGACATCCAACATGGAAACTGATGTTGATGCTTGGTATCCGACCAGTTCCATCAACCCAGAGTGGTGGCCAGTAATCCTCAATTGAAACAGTGATTTAGCTCCCAGCAACATAGTTTGTCAATTATTTCCTCTTCCTCTTTAATATATCACTTTTTTTTTTTTTTGTATTTTTTTAAATTCTAGGCAGCAAAAATGAGAAATCTTGTAATCTTCCTGAAGAGCCTCACATACTGAGCACCACTAAATATTTGGCAAGATAAATGACAGAGATGCTCTAAAGGAATCATGTATTCTAGAAATAAAAAAGATACATCTGTTGTCTCTTTTGTCAATGTGAAAGGTGAGCCACATAAAACATGGGATAGCAAAATACTGAGGAATGACAGAAGACATGCCCATGTCAATTCAGGTGTAAGGTTATCCCATGTCCTTTCATTTCTGAGGATCTGACATGCTTCGTTTTTCAGAAAGATGTGCAGGAGACCAAAGTAAAGGTTATTAGATCTTGCTGGTCTGAAATCTAGGGGTAAAAAAGGATACCTCTCAGCTTTGCACACAGGAGTTGTTTGGTTTGACTCTGTCGGGGACTCAGACACAACCTGGGAGGCTCGGATGCCTGTCAGTGTCCATCAGAACATTCAACCTTTGCAGCCAGGTTTATAGAGGTGTTCCACAGCACCACTTTTCACCCTTTGGCCAGTGAAAAGGCCATGACTTTCAAGTCACACCCTCCTTGGGACTACACTCAAAAGGTGCTGCACAGGACCCCACAGAGGCTTAGTAAAGTGATGGATCAGGAGAGCCAGAACCTGAAATTTTATGTCCCAGAAGCAGCATGAAACAGCTGGTTGAAGACTTTCATTAGCAGAGATCAAGTAGGGACACCTCCCTCACCACTGAAATGGTGCTGCACACCAGAGTATCCCATTAGCCCTCCCAGGTGGGAAAAAAGCACTTTTTTTCTCCTCAACAAAAGAACAAAGACCATTGATTTTTCTGTTTATAGAGGGTAGGCAAAACCAACTCAGGTAAAGTCGTCCTTCTCTAGTACTTGTTTGAGATACACTATGTGGTTGGGTTCTTATAGCTGAAAAAATTGCATCTCAAGCTGTGAAGCAGAGAGTTCTCCAGCTCTCACCTGTGTCAGTGCAGTGGCTACAGCAGGAGCAGATTCTGAGGGACAGAAACTTCTTTTCTGGAAGAGGAGGAGGATGGGCATCTGACACAACTGGCATTCAAGTGAAAGAAAGAAGTTGCAAGGCTTTAACCCAGTACCTGATTTACATTATTATTTACACTATTTTACATTTAAAGTACCAAAAAAGTATTATTTCAGCTCTTTCCTGGATGCACATTGTAGCACACCGACTGACCACTTTATCCCTTTCCAAAGGGTGGCACAGACACTTCATAAATGTTTACTCCAGGATTAATTTTTTTTGGTTCAGTTTGCATATGACTCACTAGTAGGCTCCCAGGTTTGCCTGGATTATTTGTTACATTTATTGAAAATGTACATCCACTAAATTCACTAAAAAAGCAAGGATCCTGGAAGACTCCTGTTGAGTAAACAGGAATGCCAATATCCTCCATGCTAACAGCCCTGACTGAAGTAGTTTACTTAGGAGGAGGAATTAACTCCAGGGTAGTTATTCTGTTGAATGTCAATAGACAGCAGCACTGAGAAAACTTCTCTTTTTTTTTTTTCTTGTTTTTTACTGTTAGTTTGGGAAAAGGAATCTTTGAAAGCAGAAGACAGCAAAGAATAAAACCAAACATGCCAGTCATCAATGGATGAATTCTAATATCAATTATAAAAGATAATTCTCTAGTTGTCTTGCATAATATGGACTTTTCACAGAAGAAACAGAACAGGAACATACATCTCAGACCCAGCACCCTCCCCCTTGTCCAGTGCAGGCAGTGGGATGGGGCACACTCCTCAGGCTGAGCAAGTCTCCACTTGTCCGTCAGCAAAAGGTAATGGTGGGGAGGTGGGGGAAGACCCTCAAGCATTTCTCCCCTCAAATTATCTCAGTAATTTCATTTTGCAGATGTATCATGATGAAAATATCACCAAACATCTTACCAAAATGAAAGTGTTTAGCCTCGAGAGGGGCTGAGTTGCACAGCCATGATTGTGATCATGGCCATCCCTGGTGGTAACACCCTCAGCACAGCAAAAAGATCTGGAAAGGATTGGAAAGTGCCCAGGGGTTCAGTGGCAGCCACGAGGACAGGCAGAACAGGATCCCAGTGTGCATGGACACAAAAATAAATGTCCAAGTAGTAAAAATATTGTGAACTACTTCATCTAAATATTTCAGTGTAACATTTACAGTGCTATATACTAAGTTAGAGCTCCTGCATAGGGAACTCTGCACTTTAATGTGTATTTCTATATTAACTTAATATTAATTTCCCATTGAGTTTTAAACTGAACTGGGAAACACCAATTCTTTCCAATTGGTACTTTGGTGAAGTATTTTGAATCCCTTGGTCTACTACTTAGTTCTACCTGTTGACGTTTCTTTCCTTATCACTTCATCCCCCAAGCTAGCCAGTATTCCTTCCTTGCCATCCCATGTTAATCAGTCAGTTATCACTGCTACCCAACATCTGTCCATGCTAAAGAAGGGAAGAAATGAGGAGGGGAAGCACTGGAGCAGCTGGGCAACGTGGAAAGAGTCTTCAAATAAAGGGAAGATTGTTATAAAGAGTGAAAACCTTTCTCCATGTTCATAGAACACAAAAAAATGGAAGTAAGTATGAACTGTAGTTCATACATAGTGAAGGGAGATTTAGATTAAATAAAGGAAACCCCCCCTCTCAAAGAGAAAATGTAATGAAACACTGGAATGCATTTCTCTAAGCATATCAATCGCCTCCAGAGATGGAGGAACATTTTATGGTCCTTCCCAGATGTAAATCCACAGGTAAATCCTGGACATCCCTTTCCCTTACCTTTCAGAGATTGTTCTTTACTATTATCTTGCAATATAACCAAGTTTGATTTTTTCATTTAACAAATGCTGCAGAGTTACTAAATCTTTTGGTAAAAGAAATTGCTTGTCTAAGGGACACCAGTGCTCTATAAAAGCTGACAGCCTGTCTGCAAGGGTTGCCAGAAACAGCGTGGGGAGAAGAAGCTTCGCCTGAGGGACTTGCAGAATAATCTCCTTGTGCCCTCCTAGTCTCCAGCCACTGGAGTCATGAAGAATGGCAAACTTCACAAAACTGTTTTAAAGGAAACCATCAGAACCTAAGATTCACTTTTTATTATAACTCTGAATCTTAACATATTCTTCAGCTGCATAAAATCCTAAAGGATAATTTTAAATTGGGGGAGAAAAAGACTCCTGTTTATTAGCTTTGGTCTTGAGTTTTGAGTTGTATCGCGTGCTTTTCTACCTCTGAATATAACAAAGACCAAATAGGAATCTCTCATATTTGTATTTTTGTGCACTAACAATCTTTCAAGAAAGCTCCAGTTGTTTTGGCAGCTTACAGCATGATTTGTCTGTGCAGAGAATTCTTCTGTTCAATGGGACATAGAGAGGTTCTGCTGCAAATTCTTTTAGAGGAATTGCGGGATAAGCAATGGAGATCAGTATCTGATCCAGTCAGCATTGTGGTAGTTAAAAGAGGGAGAGAAAAACAACATTGTTTTGCACTTTGAAACCTGTTTCTAATCAGCTGAGCTACTCCTGTGGGGTCAAATAAAAATGATTAGCTTATTAAAAGCATAGTTTTGCTATTTAATAAGCAAAAATGATTGAAAATTCTGTTCCAGATCCTGATAATTTTAGTGTTTCTAGTTAAGCCTACAAAATTGCATTCATTATTAGTGTCTAGATTCATTAACAATTCAATTTATAGATATTAATGCTTATAATGCATGGTTCACTTGCCAAAACTTGAAGAGAAATTGTTTCAATTAGCTTTCATGGATCACGGATCCTACCGGCTGGGTATTTTTAGACAAAAGATACAAACACATCCCCAAGCAATGCTAATGCACAGCTGGGATCCGTATGGAAGGTCAGCTAATGGTTTAAAAGGAAAACCAGGAAATAAATTTTACATAGAACTGTGGGACAGGAACAGAATCAATCAAATATTTGCAGGTCACACCCCTCCCCTTAAAAACACCACAATTCCCTGGGCTGGATTTTAAAAAATAAGCCATAAAATACAAGCTAGTGGCTGGGTTAAGGGATATTTGTCAAGCTGTGATGAAGCATGCCAGGTATGCATGGGCCCAAGGCAAACTGCTTCCTTCTCATTTTTATTCAAACTACATAATTAAAGTCAGCAATGATGCACCACTGTAGCCATTTGGGAGGATTGTAGCCAAGGAGAGAACTGTGATCAACACTTTATCTTCTTTCTTTAGGTCTGTTACAGTCAGGGAGAACAACCCAAAATCTACACAAACAAATTTGTGCTACACCTGCATACTAAAACCCGGCAAGAGGACAGAAGGGAACACTGAGTAGCTGGCCAGGTGGCAGGGTCAGGGATGAGCCCTCTGCTGTCCTGGTGAGAGTAGGTCACCAGTGTCACACAGATGCCACAGCAGGAGCCCAGAGGCCACGCAGCCTTGGGACCCGCGAGTGCAGCTGGGCACTGAGCGGACACGCAGCCAGGATCGCTCGCTCCACAGCCTGCATCTCATCAAGATAAAAAAGTTACTATGAATTGTTGGCCTTTGATATTGCCAGTATTGGATTACTGTTCCTCCCTCCTCTGCTGAGCCCTGGAACAGCAGTTGGAAAGTGCTGGGATTTAGTGCAGCTAATATGTGGATGGTATCCTGAGGCAGGTGTGGTTTCTGAAGTCAGGGCAAGTCCCCACAGACTGAGCTGAGCATAATTCTGCTTCCTGAGACCTGGCACGCCAGTGTCAGCTGAGCTGAGCTGAAGTCCACACCTGCTCACAGCACCATGGCTTCTCTCCCATCTGCACATCTGTCTCTGAGACCCAAAGAAAATTGGTATTTCTGCAAACAACTTCAGTTTGTGGCTCTCCCTGCTGAGAACAAGGTACACTGTATTCCGGGGATATTGAAGATGCTTAGTATTTATCCAAGCAGCCTAACCAACCATTCTTCCAAAAAAGCTGGCCTTTGTTTCAGAAGTGTCTATACAAATCAGTCAAGTGATTTCTTTTGAGGTAGCTGATTTTTGGAGAGCAGAGGTCTGGAGGGTGCTGACCACAGAGGTGTCCCACAGGTATCTCACTGCTGGGCTTGAGCATATAATTTATTTGTAGGGCAGTAGTCAGGCCCCCACTAAATTCTTTGCCAGTGACATGACAGTATGTGCTCAGCTGGAACTTCTCTGCAGAGAAAAGCAATTAAAAAAAAGATTTAGAGAAGTAACACCAGCCCTAAAGTTGGCTGCAGCCCAGTCTGCAGAGCAGCAGCGTTAGCATAGACCCACTGCCACTCGAGGCAGTTTTGGGGCCAGGAGACTCCAAGGTAGATCTTGATTCAATGAAGGCAAAACCAAATGATTGATTTCTCAGTTTTACTTTATCCTAAATTTGGTACCAAGAACAGATCAGTGCTCCATTCATGCTTATACTTTGGCAAAGCAGACAGGATGAGGAAGCCACATGGCCACTTACATTTACACCAGGTCTATTGCAGGCCTCAGAATTAATATTGAAAAGTCATCTAAACTAATGTTTTTAATGGCATGATCCATCCTCAACTGCACCAAGCAATAAGGAACATAAGCTCACAGACCTTAACATGCACTATCCATGTTCCCAAATTCATTAATTCAAGACTACAGCTGGAACAGTATTTGAAAATAGTCAACTCATTTAATAAGAAAAAATGCCTCAGAAGCCTGTCAGTAGTGCAGTGGCACTGGGAGCCTGACTGCCAGCAGCTGTAGTCAGCCACCAGCTCGTTAGCAGCACCATCACTCATTTGGTTTCAAAAGCCCAGAGCTCTGACTTCCTTTGCCATGGAGAAGAGAGAACAAACAGATTCCAGTCATGAGAAAATGCTGTCCTTTACCTCTCCCACTTGCCACAAACATGCTTCCAGACCCTTCCTATCAGCCTCTGGACACACTAGCTATTGCACTGACTGTGCAGAGCCACAGATAAGTTTGTCTCACACTGTTCAGAAGCATCTTGAAACCTTCCAGTGGTAGAGACTCCACCACATCCCTGGGGGTGTAGTGGCTGTGCCTACTCCTAGGGACCCCCACATCTGAACTCTAATGATGGGCAAGTAAAGACTGAAATCTGGCACACTAGTTCCCATATTTAGGGTATTAAACATCAGTGACACGCTTGGTCCACCTGGAAATCAAGTAAATGGATAAATAGGCTCAGAAAGGAAAAGGACTCTCTACTGCTGGGTTTTGTTTAGGTTCAGCATTTGTGCAGTTTTATAGGTTTTGCAGTCATATAGCCAGATCAATGCTCAAAACACAGGAAAAAATTCCTCTAAGTTCTTATTTTTTTGACTATTTTTTCCTCCCACCACATGAGCAATTTAATAAAGTGAAGTTATTTTTGGCGAAGAGTACTTTTCACCAAGAACTGCTTAAATGCTTTTCTTGAGCTGTTTCCTTTTGTCTTTTCTAAATTCAGTGATTGGTTTTACAACCATCAAACTTCTGCAGCTTTAACTCTAAGGTTACATATTCCTCCCCTCTTTAACAAACTCCACTTAGTCATTATCAATAACTAAGTTAATTTTTGCATTTTATTTTTTGCAGGAGCTGCCTGCACAGAGCAGTGGTTAGAGGCAGGAGGTTGACATGGTGAGAGGATGATGGAAAAGGAACAGCAGATACAGATTAGACATAGAGTGAATTAAATAGTGGGACACAGGCAAGACTGACAGAAGGAGATGTTAATGGGCACAAGCCAACAAACACCTCCCTTTATTTTCTCTACCACCAATTAAGTTTGCCCTCTTCTTCCTAGAAGCCTTCAGCTTTCCATTGTGCTGCCTGTTGTGACATCCTTAAACGGATCTTTGGGTCACTGACCCTTCTCGAGGGCCTGCAGCTCCCATGAGGATGACAAGCTGGAGGAGGAAGTGTAGCTGGGTGTGTTGTCACCACATGACAGCAGCAAGGCACACATGAGTTGCAATCATTGACTTGAGATATCAGATATTTGGCACAACACTCAGACTGCTCCATCAGCTGAGAGCAGTCTCTACAGGAAGCAGGTTCATTCCTCCCTGGGGTGGTGCACAAGGCTCCAGATCATGAGACAAAACAGGTGATGACAATGAATGGGAAAAAGAGGGGGATGATTCTAGAAAAGGTTGTAAGAGTATCAGATAAGCTGTTACGAGACATGAAAGTTATTGTGCTCAGGAGCTACTTGTAACTTTACATCTGTCCCTCAAGAGAATGCCTGTGGTGAGCTCAGCAGGTCCCATCCCCATATTTTATGCATTTTGAAAAACTGAGTGGGATGCTCCAACTATCCTCAGAGGAAAGGTCGATTTAGGTTTGAAAAAAAAAATTGTTTGCAAGATTTCCATCTTAGCAAAGCTTTGATTCTTACATGAACAGAAATTCCAAATTTTATCTTGTCACAAAGACTGGAAGTTTGCTGCTTGCTGGGAAAAAAAGCCCCAATAAAAAACCCAACCCCCCCCCCCCCCCACAACAAAAAAAANTCTCTACAAGGAAGTAACTGTTTAGGTTTAATGTAAAACTGGTAAAAAAAAAAAAAAGAAAGAAAGAAAAAGAGAGAGAGTTATACAGTTATTTGTGGCAGGTTTAACGCCCCTCCTGCCCTCCTCTCACCAGCCCAGCCCAACACTGGAGGCAGGCTCTGTGCTGGAATTTGAACTCAGCCAAAGGAAGCCACTTCCTCATTAAGACATACCCAAATATGGCAATAACATGGAGAGCCAAAAGTAGTAACAGATTTATTATTACCACTATGTGGAAATAATGTTTTTTCACTGTTACTCAATCCAGTTAATTATCCATGCAAAGTAAAGTTATTCCTGGCAGCCACAGAGGCAGAGCTGACTTGGTAATGGCTGGGGATGGAATGGTTGTTATGCAGGAGGAGAAACTAAATAGTTCAGTAAATTAGTCCAAATAGATACACACTGGGATTGGCCTTTAGAGATTCAAAATACTGAATTCAATGCTTTTAGGCCTATCATACTTTTTATTTAATAGAGAAGTGTCTGATCTGGGACTGCATCATCTCCCAAAGACTCTACAAAGTGGTAATTTTTCAGCATGCCCTGAGGGTAACAGGAAGAATTACAGAAAGCTTCAAACCATCCAGCTCCCACAAGCATCCTGCATCCTGGAATTTCACTAGAGCAACAATGCACAGCCAGTAAGGAACGTGGGTAGTTCCTGAATACTTGGAAGGGTGTTACAAAGCACACCACCAAAGCTTCAGTGGTGTCTGATGTCGTTGAAGGGAGTAAAAAGCAGCAGTGCAGCACCATCTCTGTCACAGCCTCAGCACAGCTCAGCCTGAAGCACCCAGTACCAGGCAGGCACTCTGGAACCTGCACTGTTCTGTTCTGGAGGCACTCTGCCTGCATTGCAGCTTATTTGCCCTAAGAAATGTCTCCACAGTCAAGTTTCATCTCATGGGAAAAAAACAAACAATAAAAACCCAACATCAAACACAAAATTCCACAGTCTCTTTGACAATGGGAAAGAGGACCAAAAAAAAAAATTAAGCCATAGAGTGGAAAACCCCCAAAACCTACACAAAACAAGAGCTGAAAGTGAAGAAAGCCACAGAATTTATTAAAAAAATTTATTTGAACTGTCCACAGGCACAGTGATTGTATAAACACTAAACAACAGGAACATAAATGAACACTATGGGAAAAGAAACTGCTGACATTTTTACTGCAGGAAGGACAGACCACCAAGAACAGCCTGACTCAAACACCCAGTGCTGGTTCCCACACCAGAGCTGTTTGTGTTGGCTCCAGCACCCAGTTCCAAGCAGAACAGTAAGAACATGCATTCTGCTGATGTTTGAATAACCCCTGCCAACAAATTGATCCCCCAGCAGCCGGGCCGTAGGAGATGGGGTGAGGTAAGTAAGTGTGAGGGAGCAAGAAAGTAAAATGAAAAGACACTTGGCACTCTTCTTCCAGCATCAGTGTTCAGTGGGAGCTCTTTCCATTTCCCTTCTTTGAAATGGATTATTTCTTCCCCCAATCCAGGAAAAGCATAACCCAAAAGGGCATTGGTGAGCATATGTAATGTACATGCAAGGGAGACACAACTGCCCAGAAACAGAGATTCCACAGATGGTAACCCAGAGGACAGCCTAAATCAAGCAAATCTCTAAATAAGGTTGGGAGACACTTTCTGAAGAAGAGCTGCTTTAATCCCAGGTAGGCAAATGCAGCTGTTGGCTGGACCCCTGCCCAGCAGCCTCCTGCATTCACCTGGCCACCCTGCTAGCCCAGAACCTGCCTCACACAGCTGCCTGCACAGGGCACCTGCAACCAACAGCTCCAAACCAGTGCCACTGCCACTCCTCAGATTGCCCAGGGAGCAAACCCGCAGAAAACACGAATGGAATTGGTCACAAAAAATAATATTACATTTCCTCCTAGAAAATACTGCTCCCTTCTCCCAGAAAGAAGTCACTTAGCATGGAGGACAACACTGACTTCTGACTACTCTTTTTCAGATACCTTAATTCTTTTCCTTCTCACACAGAGCACTGGTTTGGTACATGAGTTCATCAGGATGTGTGCACACTATGCCACGAATGCAAAAAAACCCAGAGTGAATAATTAAAAATACAGTAAATTTATAATTGTTTAAAACTGCCATGCCCCAGTATAGCCTATTTCCTGAAGAGATTTAATCCTTTCACTATTTTCAGCCTTTTAAAGACTCTTAATATTAAATGGAACTCTGTACCTTTAGTTGTCATTTTCCATCTTGCACAAGTAAACCTTTCCCACAGCATCTTTTTAAGTTATAAATAAAACACCCAACTATTTTCTTTTTCCCACAGATGAGAACATTAAAACATTGACATTTTAATCTGATACAAGAATGAGTTGTGTCAGCACGCTGCTTCCAGCTACAACAACAGAAAACCCAAGTTTAATTAAAGACAGAGTGGAGAAGCTGCATGGTGGTGTCTGAACCACGGATGTACAGCAGATCCTTGCTCGCTCACCAATCTTGGGCTCAGGTTCCTCTCTGGGCAACTGCTGGTCAGGCAAAATATGATTGAAAAGGAAGGCGAGGGAGGACAAAAAACAAACATATTTTCTCAGACAGGAGATGCAAAAGGTGAGACCACATACCTGAGATTTACATACATCACAAATTTTACCCAGAAAACAGTAACAGCATGGAACAAACAGGCCTAACACAAATGTGCAGCAGAGGCCACTCACAGCCACACTGGCCCTGCAGCTTTGATGCTGGGGCTAAAAACATGCACCTTCAAGACTCACACCCACTTGTGCTAAGCCTGTGCCTGCTCACAGTTCCTAAATAACCCCTTACAGCAGCACTGGGACTCTTCACAAGAAGGACTCCACACAGGTGATAGCCTGCAGCAGCCCTTGGGCACTTCTGTTGCCAAATCAGGAAACTAACTTTCATTTTTCAGTCTTAGAAGTAGTATAAAAATGAATGCAGACTTGTTCTGCACGTGACACCTGCCAGGAGCCATCAGTTAGGTGAGAATTCTTCTTCCAAAGTGAAAATGTGAAAACCTTGCAGTCTTCCTTCTCACCAGGAAAGCCCCAAACACTGAGCCAGTCTCTGGGGTTTCATTACATCACCGAACCAGAGGAGGGGTGTCTTATGATTTGTTTAATAATGAACATGTCAAAACCACTACAAATAGGAAGATCAAGGGAGAAAGATAAAGTATTTTCTGCAGTAGAAGTGAGCCTTATAATTTCTAAGGAGTTAATTTTGCTAGCATTTCACATGTGATGTTCCTCTTCAAGTACCTAGAAGTCTCTTAGCAATGTGCCTCTTGATTCTCTTTAAATATATCCATCACAGCCTTGTCACTCGCTGGGTGGAGAGGAAAATTTCTGTGTTTGATCTTGCTCTCTCACAACTCCAGTTCCAATGTAAAAGGTTAGTTCAGGCTAGCTGATATCCCTAAGGCAGGAGACCAGGCAAAGGGAATAAAGTGAGTTGTGTAAATAGGAACAAAATGGAAAGTGGATATGCAAAAAAATAAATAAAAGATAGAAGAAAAAGTACAGTAGCACTGTTACCAGTTGCAGATCCCAAGTTTTGGAAGATGCAGCCATGAGTGCCACAGGTGTATCAGACAGTACCACCCCTCCCATTCGTACACATACCAAGCACCAGCATAGGCACCTGTAGCACCCGATGAATAGGAAGCAAAAAATACCTGTTCGTGGGGGACCTTTGAGAGCCTGGAGGTGATTTATACTCCTGCTTCCACCCCCAGAAATCAGGGCTCCCTCTGGATTACAAATGGACACTCTGGACACAAATGGACATTATGGTCTTGGACATAAAACCAAGCTGGCACATGCATGATAACCATGCACCTGGCAGAAGATATTTCCCCTTGAAGCTTGTTAATCTGCAGGTGACAGCAAAATAAAAATCATTCTGGGACCAGTCAAATAAAAAGGATCTGTCACTATCCAGTGGTCAGGTTAATCAGAACTACTAAGATGCTGCTGCACAATAAATACAAGATTAAGGTAAGCAAAAAGGGAATTTGCAAAATACTAGTTTTGCTCCTTTCATTTAACTTCTGCACAAATAAAAACAAAAATAAAGTCTTTTAACCACAGTACATAACTGGGTGGGCTTTCCTCCCCTGAGCATTGGGCTGGCAGATGTTGCAGCTGTGCGTACAGCATCCGGGTTCGAACGTGCCATCCCCCTTAGCTGGTTGCAGTAATCTAAGGCACTCTAATAGCTGTTCTCTTCTGCCTTCATTTCCCTGTTCCCTTTTAGTGCCTGTAGCAGCTCTGTGGAACTCTCTGGCAGAGCCAGGCAGTGTCGTGCTCTGGTCACACACAACACAGCATGGCATCATCTCATGGAGCAGAAACACACCAAGATCCAGGACCTTCCCCACCACGTACCATAACCTGTAAATGTCCAAGTTCCACCCCAAGTACCCCAGCTCTGACATCCCATCTGCAGCAGTGCCTGGGAAGAGTTGTCAGAATTCAGATTAACTAGAGATGATTTCTCCATTACTGTCTGTTAATCAAAAAACATCATCCCCAAAGCCTCCAGACACTGGTATGGACTCTGAAGCAATGAAGAAGACTTCACAGAAAGCATTCTCTCCGCATCCTCAGGAATCAATAATCCACTTGGTACAGTTCACTTGGATTCTATTTTTAAAACTGTTTTTACAGGTTACCAGAGACAACAGTTTTCCTTCCTAACGTATACCTTAGAGAAGAGCCTGCAGAAAGTAGTAAAAAACTACTATGAATATACAGCAAATAGCACAAACTAATCAAATTATATATTTATTAATTCCTTAGCAGTCCAAAGAAGCAGCAGATAATACTTGACAGAGGACATGTATTGCAGCAAGCACAGTGTTGTGCTAAGAGCAGAGTGGGTCTTTCTGCAGTGGTTTGCTCTCACTGGGATATGCTCTATGCCAAGGGCTGGCACCACAGCCACAGAGCCAGCTGTCACAGCAGAGAAGTGCCAGTGTGCTCCTGGCATAGGAAAGTATTTTGCAAAAACCTTCAAGGATCTGATGTCGAGATACTTTACATGACCCTGTAGACACTTCATTAAAAAGCCAAACTCTACAGCACAGAAACGAATAGGATTGCTGCTCTTGTACGACTGCATTTCAAAGAGAACCCTTTTCAAGAGGGTAACAGAAAAAAAGACATTTAATAGCAAATTTTATGAGAGAAGGATAAAAACCAGGTAGTTCAACAGTTCCTGAAATCCCAGTGGTGGTCAATAAATCGACTTCTGCTTCACATTATATGAAGAGGCTGTACTTAGCAAATCACTGTGTAAGCTGCCTCAATAACAGCAATCCTGCTATCAAGTTTACTTGCAATGAGTCCAACAAAGAAATTAATTTCTTAGATGACAAGAAAAGGTTATCTAGAACTGGGAAAACACATGAGACAAAGATTTCCACTAATAAAACAAATATCAGACTCAGAGCTGAATTTGAAGCTATTTTTTCTCTGAAATATTTGAAATCCCTGTAGCCCAAACACTAGAGCTACAAAGAAAACAAAGAAAATATCCTGCAAACTGCCCTGCTAAAAACACGAGGAGAGCAGAACAAGCCACAGCTCTTTTCAGTACACGAGTTACTCCCTCAGCTCCGTGCACGCTGTTCCTTCAGCGAGGCACAGAACAAGAAAATATACTGCAACCCAAGTTCCAGACTTAAAAACAAACCTCACTTTGAGCTACCAGCTGATTTACTCCCCAAATCTTCAGTACAATATGCTTTCCGCCATTCAGAACATGCCCTTTTCACGAGTACAAAAGTGTTTCTCATGACTCCAGTAAGTAACAAAACACACCTTCCTGGTCTCATCTTGCTGATTTTATTGATCTGTTCATTCCCAAGACATTCCACAGGTATCAATCACCCATCTTATTTTCCAGTTATCAATTTTTTTCATAAATATTTCCACAAAAGGGCACGCACCACTTTCCTCTATGCTACCCTTTATTCCTCTCACTGTAATACACACCCTTTTGTTATTGCTCTCATTTAATAATCCTCGTACTTGTCTATGCACATCAAGTGAGCAAACTGACCTGATTTATTCACATGCCCACAGCAAGTCAGCCAAAAACATGAGACAACACAGAGGTTTGATTTTGAAGGTCATTATATTAAAAAAGTGGATTCCCTGTCTCTGCTGCCCAAAGATCTGCTCCCAGCAGTTCTTACAGCAACTCAATCCATCCAACATCCAGGAACTCTATGATGACATCACACAACTGGCACCTGTGCTGGATAGCTTGGTGACGATACTGCACCAGTAGAACCAATTTCTATACATTTGGGGTTAGTTGTAAAAGATTGTTGAATTTCTCTACTTCACAGCTGCAAAGATTAACATCAAATTTTAATCAATTCCAAACCAAGGCCATGTAATTCACCTGAAATAATAACAGAAAGAGATTTAGACCGTCAGCTTCTGTCCAACATCCATCTAACCCCAGCTGCCAAACCAGCGACAAGTCACAATCACCTCTAGTGCTGCTGCTGTGGCTGGTTAAGCAGGGGACCTCGAGGAACCTCTAGAAAGGATCCTGCAAGTCCTGCAGGAAGACAGATGACTCTGCTAGGACAGTTATATCTTGAGTGAGTGGCTTGAAGTAGGTCAAATGGGGAAGAGTCAAGATCTAGGTTTCAATTTCCATGGTGATTAGAAGAGTGAGCTTGTCTGAGGAGCTGTTTGAACCATTAATGCTAATTTTTGGCATTCTTTGGAAAACAGGCTGTTTGAGAGGACAGAGAGAAACAACCAGGGGGGATGATTTTGTTGGGGCAGTGTTGTGGTTTGGTTTTTTTTTTTTCAGATTGGTGACATGAGTACCTACAATCTTATCTGTGTGACATTGATGGCAAAGCAACAGAATGGCCAATACAAGACTCTGGCTAGAAACAAAATGAGAGGGTAATATAGCATTAGTGACATGAATTTGCAGAAAATATATTCTTGCACTAGTGTGGTTTTTAATTAAATGCTTATTGCTAATTAATAGCACAGATATAACAGGTTTTGTATGACAGTTGACTTGATGCAAAATGACATTTGATTAAGAAAATCAAAATCAACATGACACATCAAGTGGGCTAGAGACTGATAGGCCTCAGAATGTAATTGCAGATAAGGCCAAATACTAAATAAATGTTTCCAGCTTACAGCAATTAAATATCAACACAAAAGAGAACAGTTTATTTTATCCCACCCTCAAGAGCTTGACCCTATGTTATCCAGCAGTTTTGTCTATGCTCTGAAAAAAAAAGCATAAGATGATTACTGAACAAATTTACAGATTAGAGTGATGAAAACAAGGATCAGTGGTAGAAAGCAATTTAGTTTGCCAGACAAAGAAGACTGGAACAAAGATCCCCATTTTTAATATAGCTAAATGTAAGAAAACATGCCTAAGCCCCACTTCCAGGCTGGCAGCCTCTCTTGAAAGCAGGTACTCTGAAAGGTCACTGTAGAAAAACATTTGTAGGGAGCTTCAAGGGAGATGCTGTGGGTAAATAGGACCATGGAGATAATTTTGCTTTCATATTTCCTCCAAAGCTAAAATTACACAAATGAGGCTTCAGAAAACAGTTGATAGCAGCTGGTGACAGAAACTCACACAATTAAAAAAAACCCCAAACCATCCACTCCCCTAGAAAGCTGCCAAAAGTTTGAGTAAAACAGAAGTAAGGAAGTGTTCGGGCATCTCGTGCCTTCCTTGAAGGTCAAAATGGACAAAACTGAGGTATCTGAGAGACAGTCAGCAAGCAAGTGAGACAGATTCCAATTCTACTCACAGTTCTCTGAGCAACATCCTCATGTGTCAAATACAAGCAAAATAGCACATTCAAGCTCTCCTGCTTCTTCCTTTCATACCTTGTCTTTGCAGAACACGCAGAGCATTAATATTTATGACCTTAAAGGGAGGTACTCACACACGGTGAAACGAAACATCTTGCTTTCTTCAGCAATTGAAGAATGTCACAGCTTTTTTCAGCTGAGGTACAGAAGTGCCAGGTAATGCTGTGACCTCACTCACCTGTTACAAAACCTCTTAGCAAGCATTCTGCAATCCCCCAGCGGGTGACAATCCCATGACAGGGCATGGCCCATACCAACTGCACCCAGAACATCTGCTGCTTTGGTCTAGTCATGAGTATATAGAAAGGAGAGGAAGAAAAAGCCTAGAGAACAATTTATCCTTGATATCTTTACATCAAAACTCACATCACCATTCTTGGCTCTTTCAATCTATCCCTCCACCTTTACATAAAATTATATTTGGAACATCACATGCAGCTGAACAACTGAAAGCCTGAAACACAAAAGCCCAAGAAACATACATAGGAAGTGCGTGTCAGAGCTGAGGAGTTACAGCCCTACCTCCCAATTCCCTGCCTGGGGTTCTCAGGTTCCCACCTGACAGCACCTGTCATCCGTGCTGAACAGTGCAGCTGTGATTCTGGCCACCATCAAGTCAGGTACAACACTCCTTCAGCAGCTGTGATTAATCAAGAGCTCTGACACAAGATCTTTTAAGCACACAAAGGGGAGATTTCTGCCACAAGAAGTGTTACACCACAGCACCACCTCAGACACCTCCAAGCCCAGTTTCTCCCAGCAGAGCCCTCCTGCCCATGAGGCAGGACCCAGCTGCAGTGGAGAGATTTGTGGTTCCCCTACCTGCCACCTGCCTCCTCCCCACATCAGTGCACCGCTTCAAACTCCAAAGGGACATGCAAAAGAAAGCTGGAGGGACAGAGAGGAATCAATGTCAAAACAAACAAATAGCTTTCAAGTGATTTGGGACTCTAAAAATGAGGGGTTGTATTTTTAGCCTGCATACAAGCAGCTCCAGGTGCTTTTCCTTTGTCCCCATGACAGTAGGTAAGTGAACACACCTGCCTCACCTCACACCCTGCTGATGGTAAACACGAGGTCTTGCATTCAGGTTACAATGTGGAGTCACTTCAGAGCAGCCCTGTGCCAAAATAGCACATTTCTGAGGGATGCAAAGGTATTCAATAAAAAGCTTTTAAAGGCATATTTTTAAACTTGCAGCAGGAAAGCTTTTCTGTGTCAAGACAGTAATTCTTTTAACAGCATTGATCAAAATGTCATTCTTTTATGAGTGTACAATACCTTTTAATGGCATACAACAAACCATTAGGGTTCTACACCTCCGTGCAGCACAGAGCTTACTGGAAAATCAGCAACACTGGCCAAAAAATAGCCACTGGGTTTTATGCCTTTCATAAGGCAGAGTTTCTTCCATTCTCTGCTGCACCCAAATACCCACAAGTGAAGTGACCTCAAAAAATTAAGTCAAACTTCTCACCACTTTCACCAGAGGTTTTTTCCCACATATTTTCTCCAAAAAATGCCTCTCATAAACACAACAAATATTCTGGCTCTCCAAAGTGGGATTTTATCACCAGGGTCTGTTCTGGCTCAGTCTTTTCTTCACCAGTGATCACACTTACCCTAAGACAGTGCTGACTGAGGAATTGGAGGGGGTTGAATTGAACAAAATGGGTTTGATTTTCAGAAATGGGATGAAGTGCCACCTGCCCGTTCCTAACACCGAAGTCTGGGGCAGAATCCATCTACAAATCATCTAGTTCTTTTTAAGTGCTCCAACCCTTCAAAGGGTGAGAGCACTGGTGATTGCATTTGCTCTGCTTGAATGGAAGACCAGCATGGGCTTTCTGTATGCATCCAGCACTTTACAGCCTGACTTTAGTTACAAATATCAACAGGAAAGGGTATTTCCATCAACCCACATTCAAGGCTTTTCCTGTCAAAGGCAAGAGAATATTTATGGGATTTAATCATCACTGTTAACTGAGCAGTGGCAACAGAAAAAGAGCTGTATTTCACTCTTTGAAATACTTCTGGAAATAGCAAGATCTCAGCTGCTTCTGGAAGTGTAAAGCCATCAGTATAAACAAATGAAAAAAAACAATTCCCAATAAAACACAAGGTAAGACTATAAATCAAAGACCGAAAAACTGACTAGAAGAAGGAGATAGAAAAAACTGAGGTTCTAAAATCAAAATCTGGAGTGAAAATAACTTCAGATAAGAAAAGTTTGAGGGGCTGCTTGTCTCTTACATGCTCAGAAGCAGCTCTGTGCCTCTGACTTCCAATTACGAGATGTTGCTGTAAGTGTTCCCAGTCCCATCTGAAATTTAAAAATCAAAGTTAATTTTTTTCTTTAAGACAATTATTATAAGCATACACAAATTCAACTGAAACAGGACAGTTTATGCTCCAGAAGATGTCATTGTCTCAGTCAGAACACCACAAAGCCAATGATGCTTACATCTAGCCAGCATTCATTATTAAACATATGGTCTGACACAGAGAGGTCACCCTCCAAAAAGCAGGACTGTGCCACATGATCCAGCTAATAACCCAGACCAAAACCTGGCCAGAGTCAGAATTTCATAATTATCAGGGAATGGTTTCTCACTATCACATACCAGGAGAGTTCAGGGTTGTTCCTCATGGTTATTGTAGTCAAGAGAGCAAATAAACATTCAAGTATATGTTTGGGATTTTTTAAACAAACAGGTGATTTTCTAGGTTATCCAAAGTATATCAACTAAGCCCCCTGCATTTTGCAATAGCAGCTAATTTCTTGTTGACCTACACTACATTCTGTGCAATAAACATTGTGGCAGCATAGAAGAGCTGTTCCTCTCTTTCCCCCTCCATACAGCTTGATTCAATAAAAGCAACTTTCTATTTCTTTATCTCATCAGTGATGTGGAAGTAAACTAAGGTCTTAAGTTAAGGAGGTCAAACAGGACCAACACAAGCAGGAACCCGGCTCACTGAGCACTTCAGCACCTACCAGCTCAGTGTTTCACTTTAGTAACAGGTTTGGCGCAGTTTGTCAGAAACTACAGAGATTGATTTGGTCCCACTTTTCAGCAAGGAATCAGACCAGACGCTGTTCCCTGATGACTTCACAGCATGGAGGCAGTTTCACCCGGGTGCTCCAAGGAGCGGCCGCCGTGCCCACCCGAGCGCGGCCTGCAGGCTCTGCCTCCCGGCCCGCCCCTCTTCCCTTCCGAGAGCTGCCCGGCTAGAGAGGATCCTCCCGAGCACTGACCTGCTCCGCAGCCCGGCAGGGGCCAGGTTTCTCCAGGACCCTGCCACGCAGAGTCCCGTCCATTATGCCTCCCGGAACGGCAGCGCGGCCTGTCCCGGCTGGGAGAGGGCGGCCGGGAAGGGAGCCTTGTCTGCCCCCAGCCACTCNTCCGCCCCCGAAGCGACCAATCAACGCTCGGCAAGGGCGGGGGCGGTGCCCCCTGCGCACGCGGAAGGCCTCACGAGCCCGCGGGTTCCGCAGGCGTTGATTAACGTAAGAACTGTCCAATAGAAGCTTGGGTTCCCGCCCCTGCATGACGGCGATTGGACAGCGGGGAAGGGGCGGGGCGCTCGGCGGCGCCGGGGACGGGCGTTGCCATGGGGACAGGCGGGCCCCCGCAGCCCCCTCAGGCCCCACAGGCCCCGCAGGCCCCACAGGCCCCACAGGCCCCGCGGCTGACTCGCTGCGCTCTGGCAGCGCTGCCCCGGCCGGCCTCCGGGACTAGACCCTGATTTATGTGTGCTATAAACCGATGAAGGAGTTGCTGCTGCCTCTGAGCCCCATACAGATCTCATTCGAGACAGGGGAAGTCTCCACACCCAGGAGATGCTGGAGCTGGTTCGCTGTCCCCTGTAAGGGAAGCAGAAAGTTTGGGAAATGGATGTGTGGGTAAAAAAGGTGCCGTTAGCACAGGTGGTGTATAAGCCAATCTTTACATGACTCAGAGATTTGTTTTTGAGACCATATAGAAACCAAATTGCTATAGGTAAAAAAAGAAAAAAAATGCACAGACAAATGATAAATCATAGGAGGCAGGAACTGCCCAGCTGTTCCAATGCTTGGTGGAAAAGCAGGAAGGGCATGGAGCTCATGAAACCCATGAGATGTAAATAACGACAAGGGAGTCACGGTTCCTCCAGCCTGGCTCCTCCTGACAGGATGGCTGGGGCTCGGCAGGGTGGCTGGGACTCAGCTTGCCCAGCCCTGCTTGGTTCCTCCCAGCCCAGCTCCTCCTTGGGGCTCAGCTTGCCCAGGCCCTGCTCCCAGCTTGCCCTCCTGGGGCTCAGCTTGCCCAGGCCCCGCTCTCAGCGCCTGACCTGGGACACAGCGAGAGACAAAGCTCCAGGCTGTGATCTCGGGGAGGAAAACAACACCCGAAATTCACTTCCTCCCTCTGCTTGGAAGTGGAGTGTGACCACAGAGCGAGAGAATGCTTGGAATTTTGGCTGCTGTTAGAAGAGGGAATGAAGTAAACCAAATATTTTTGTAATAAAAATTTAATATCCTTTTTTTGGGCTTTGTAATCAAAGCAGCTTTCTAAGCTATGCGCGCATGCACAGTAATCCTCCACTAATCCTGCTCGCCTCAGGCATATGAGATGCTACAGAAATAACAAGGCAATGCATACTACAGAAGAAACTTCTAATTTGTTTTTGTCTAGCTCAGCATAAGGCCAAGCCCCAGGTGCAATGGACCATCACATGAAAAATGTAACAGAGCTCAAATGTAAAATACTCCTGCAGCCATGTATATTGATCAAATACCAGATGGCATGAATGGGGTAACTGTGGGATGGTGTTGGGAATGGAAGTCAAGTTCCAGATTCTTTTTCCAAAACAAGATACCATTTGAATTTGTGAAATCCAGGGAAACAATGAAGAAAGTGAGAGTTTTGTGGGGGTCAGACCCCGGTGAACATCACTGCTAGGAACATTACAACCATATTTCCTCCGAATTTTCACTACAACTCTTTGCCCATCACTCCTAACTTTGTAATAATTTTCAAACCAGAAATTTTCCTATTTTAAAATACATTTTAAATGCTTTTGTCTTAGTATTCCTTCAGCTGAAATGCACACAGGTCAAAAATTTGGAATCAGGAGCAGCAGTAATCCACACCAATTTGTGCTTTTATGTAATTTGGCTTTGATTCGCCACTCATGGGTATATGAAATTGGGACTTTTTACTGATCTTACAGTTGGGGACATCTGCTGCTGGTAGGTGTAGCTGATGCCTCCAGTGGGGCAGGTCCTTTTCTTTCTCTTTCAAGGGCACACGAATTCCTCTAGTCTGCAGGAGCGCACACGGGCGTGCCCTGTTCCGCTGTGCTGGTGTCAAACCCCGGTGTCCTAGCAGGGCTGTGAGGGATCTTTTAGAGGCCAACTCTGAGTTTAGTTTATTGTGACTAATAGACTAAGAGACCCATCCTAGTTTGGAATCAAGCCAGGGCATGAAACTGAAATTGCTTCCTAGTAAGTGGTTTGCTCCAGTTAGTGAATTGAGGGAAGCATTCCTGTCCCATCCTCCTAGACCCGCTGTCTTGGCAGTGTTAATAAAATACACCCCAACCAAGGAGAGGTGGCAGGATGCCAGAATAACGCGTAAAAACTCTTTCCTGGAGGGAGTCATCCAACAAGTTGTCAGCAGGGACTCCCCTGGAGGAGCCCTGCGGTGGCACCGTGAGCTGCCAGCAGTGTGAGCCAGCAACACAAACCCGTGTGCCCGCGGCCATGGGTGACACCAGTGCTGGCCCTGGGCCAGGAGGTGCATGGCTCACTGCCAGCCATGTCCCCTCAGCAGGCACAGCAATGCTGCCCGTGTGGAGACCAGCTGCCCTGCCCTCAAACAGACAGAGGTGCTGCTGACAGGCCAGGAGGGCACACCAGCCCTGCCCATCACCACTCTGCCTGCCCAGGTGGGAGGCACAGCCCCCAGGCTGAACCCCAAGCATGTGCTGGGAGCCCTTCTTACACCTGATTCCTCCTACAGCAGCTCAAGCAGCAAAGCTGCCCCTGCTCCTGAGCTGGCACAGCCTTTCCCCTGCAGCACGGCTGAGCCCAGCAGCCAGGCACAGCAGGCACAGTGGCACCTGTGCCTGGCACAGAGGACGCCAGCTCCTGTGAACACTGAAGAGGTTAAACACTGGAGCTAGGCTACTCCCTGGTGGGCACTCCGTGGGCCTCTTCACTGCCCCAGATGTGCTGGGGCTGAGCAGCCCCTTAAGAGGTTACAGGTGGAGCCTGTTTGTAGCACCTGAGCTCACAGCTGTGACAGCTTAGGATCACAATTGTTAAGGTTGGAAAAGACCTGTAAGGTCACAAAGTCCAGCCTTCAGCAAAGCACCACCACTGTGCTCACCCCTAAATCATGTCCCCAGGTGCCACATCCACATTTTTTGAAAACTTCCAAGTAAGGTGATTTTACAGCTTCCCTGGGCAGCACCTGTGCCAGCCCTTTCCATGCAAAATTTTCTCTAATGTCCAACCAAACCTCCCCTGGCTAAACTTGAGGCCATTTCCTCTCACCCTATCACTTGTTACCTGGGAGAAGAGACTGACCCCACCTGGCTCTCCACCCTCCTGTCATGTAGTTGTAGAGAGTGAGATGGTTCCCCCTCCATGCTCCTGCATTTGGGGTGAGATTAAAATTGTAATGTCAACTACTAAAATATTAATGTGATCCTTTCAATTTCCTTCTGCTTCATGGGGAGCAATGGCATGTGGAAGAAGGTTTGCTGTGATTCCTCTGAGATGTGAGAGAGTAACTAATTACTGGAAAAGATGAGATACAGTCCTGTGATTCCCTGGAATATCTGCTAAGCCTCAGGACAGTTTGTATATAATGGAGCCACTCTTCTACAAAGAAAAGATAAACAGAGCAAAAGAAAGCGCTGGAGCAAACAACAGCTCTGGATAGTCACTGGTCACAGAGTTAATCCAGAACCTGGTAAATAAGACTGCAGACAATTAATTAGAGGAATAATGCCTGTAAATAATATTTTACAGTAGGATTAGTTCATCAGGAGGGTTCCTGGTGAACTCATAGGAAGTGTGGGGAGAAAGGTAAAGAAGACACTAAATTGCCTTCAGCTGTTTAAATGATCCCTGCAGATCCTATTACAGAAGAGAAAGGGAAATGGCTGCAGAACAAATCATACGAGTTCCTATTTCCAGTGGTCCAACAGCCCCGATAACAGAGAGAGAAAACGCCTTGTGTGCTCTGGAAGCAACAGAAGACACATTTGTCCCCATTCATCACCGCGTTATCCGCGGGTGTGCGCAGACACTGCCGAGCCCCAGCTGTTGGCTAATACTGCTGCTCTGACACAGGAGCGGGCAATTACTGCATTTGAATCCTGAAATACCAGGCACAAAATCTCAGCCACTGTGGATCCAGAGCTGCCTGCATTAGCCACAGTCCCTCTGCCCACCTGCAGGACATGGCAGACTGGTGGGAAGCTGTGTCCATGGGCAGGGCTTTGGGCCATTGCTGTAAGTTCCACAAGTTTATATAAAAAGGCTCAGCTCTGTGGCCCCATTTCTTCAAGTCCCCACATTGCCAGCCATGATCATTGCATATTTCCATGTGTTGCCAGGCCCTCCCTGTAATTGGTTTATGGAGGTAATTTTACAGCACCTGGGAATTTTGTTATTTCTCAAGGTCATGTCCTGCGTCATGGGATCCTAATGCTCCTACCTCATTCCTGCTGTGATCTCTCCAGACCTCAGCAGCTGAACTGTATGTCCAGTGCAATTGACAGAGTGATCCACCTTCACCTGCAGTACCCACACACGCCCACACCATTGCCTTTGGAAAATAATTACTGCACAGAGACCGATCCTGTTAGATTAAGACAAATTAAGAATCTAATATATAGGTTTGCTGTCAGGCTCCCAGGGTCAGGGGTCGATACAGTATATTGCGGGGAGGCTATAGGTTACCCCTGCCCCAATATTTTATCATAATAAACCAAATGGGGACAAAACACCCAGCAGCAGCCCATAAATCTATTAGCAGTGAACTGTCAATGTCCCACATACCCGGGTAATTTGTTAATTCAGAGCCAGGGCTCTTTTTTCACTAGACCTTGTAAACTCCTTTTTGAAACATCAATAAACTATCTGCTTTGACTTGTTAATCAAACGACTTTATTCAGTCCAAAGCAATTTTTTCCTAATAAAAACAGAGTATTTATCTCCATGGCTATAATAGAGGATTGTTTTCAACTGTTCACTTATAGTTAAGAAGCACATTTAGTTTGGATTGATTTCCAATGCTTCGGTCATATCTTGTCACTTCCCATTTCTTACACACAGCATCTCAGTTTAGCTCCCTAGCAGGGAAAACACAACCTGCCCCAGTCAGTGCTGGGAGTGGCACCAGGGGAGCGGTAACCAGCAGCAAAAAGGTCATGGAAATCAAACTTTAAAGAGCTGAACACATCCTTGTCAGTTCTTGGGCCGCTCCCACCTTTTCCTAGTCTTTTCCTGCAGCTGCACCTCTCTGCTTCCCAGCTCCTCCCAAGCCAGCCCAGGATTCTGCCTGGGACATCTTCCCCAGGTTCCCTTCCCCTGTCCCCTTGCTGTGGGTCTTGCCAAGGCTCTCAAGCTAAATCTTGGCGCAGTCCCCTCCACCTTCTTCACTGGTATCAGCTGGCGCTGAGGGTACCGTGGTGGCTGGACATGGGGCTGTGCTGGGCTCTTGGGGCTGTGCTGGATGGGAACAGGGCTGTGTGGTCAGATAGGGGCTGTGGTGGTCTCTCAATGCCTACGGCCCCCCCAGAGCACAGGCTGCCTGGCATGGCCATCGCCATGGGCATGGTGGCATATGTCACATTGCTTCCTGCTCTCCAAAGCACAGGGAAGGTGTGGGGGAGATCCATTAGGACGCTATTTCTGAAGGATGCAATTCCACGGTGCAGCGCAGAGGGGGAGATGCTGGGCAGAGGACCTGGGGGATGTATTAGGGAAGGAAAGCGCGTATTCAGCCTGCCTGGTTGTTTTTCTGCAGCCGTTTGTCACATCTGCAGCAGGAGAGGTTGAGCTCAAGCAGCCACGGCATCCCCAGCACTGCGAGAGCAGCTGGATGAGGGCCAGCACCAGCCGACCCCAAGCCCGTCCCCTGCAGGGGGACAGTGCTGTCCCAGAGCCCTCCTGGACTGCAGCACGCCGGGCCACGCTTCACGGTGCTCACAGGACTCGGGGAGCCATCTGTTGTGTCCCTGGGGTGTGTTCCTGACCGCTGGCCGTGGCTTGCAGGCTGGGATCCTGCCAGGGCACCCCAGGGTCACTGGCGTGGGACAGGCAGGAGGAGCTGTGCTCCCGTGGCACTGCAGTGTGGACAGCTGGGGGCTGTGCCAGGACAAATCTTGGCAATGCTCATCACTCAGGCACGTCGGGGCGGGCTGCTCCCGGCCCACCGGAGCGTGCCAGGCTAGGCCAGTGTCCACCTGTGCAGAAACACAGCCCAGCTCTGCCCTGCAGCAGCTTCCAGGAGCCAGGGGAAACCCTCTGCCAACACAGCCTGATCCTAACCAGATTCTGCCCTTGTCAAACACCTGCTTTAGACTGAGGAATTGCAGATCTTCTGCCTGAAGCATCCCTAGCAAACAGCTTTCCCTACAGACAAAGAGTGAGTCCTGTGAGTGGAGAGCAGAGCCATGGCTCCCCATGGGTGCAGACCCGTGGTGCCCAGCACCCCGGTCTCGGTGTCTGCAAGGACATCAGCGGGGCCATCGAGGCACTCCAGGCTGGCCTTTCCCAGGTGCTCTCACACGGTGCTGCTGCTGCCCCAGCTCCTGAGCGCCGCTTGCCACGTGGCCCGGCAGCCTGGGCTGCAAAGGTGCTGTTAGAGGGTGTCACCAAATGCCTGAGGGGCACTGCTGCCACAGCAGGGTCAGCCGGGCAGGGGCCGGCTCAGGCTGTGTCCCAGCCCGGGTGTGGCTGGCCGCGTGTGCTCAGCTCACCGCAGCCGCCCTGTGCCTCCAGCGAGGCCCCACGCCCGCAGCCTGCTCTCACCGGGATGTGGAATCAGCAGCCCCCAGCCCCGTCCGAGCCCCCATGGGGGGGAAGGGGCAGAGAAACAAAGTCATTTATATAATGTATCTCCCCGCTGAGCTCCTAATGGCTGGCGCTTTTGTTCTGCAGTGGCTGCCTGGCTGTGATGGGCAGGAAGCCGCAGTCTCCCTTTGTTCCACGGCCTTATTCAGCAATTTAGATCCATCATAAAAATCAAATATGCATGTTGCAATCGCCTTGCGTAAAACAGCTTCAATTTTCGCCTTTCTTTAATTGAACTCCATGGGAGAAAGAGGCAGGGCTGGGGAGCAAGGGGCAGCAGGAGAAGCGCTTTGTGTTTTTGTTCAGCGGGCTGTGAAAATGGGTAGTAATGAAAATACAGAATTTTTATCTTTGCCTCATTATTTAAAAAAAAAAAAAAAAGACAGAAATCCTTGATAAGGCCTCCCTGGTAGAGGACAGTAGGGGAGCAGCCTTCTTTTCCCCGCGTTGTGGGGATGACAGGCTCAGCGGGGCTGGGGGATAAGGGATGGCCCTCAGCCTCGTGGCAGGGACTGGTGATACAGCTGGCAGCTCCATGCTGCCATAACACACAAGGCTGAGCTGACGCACCATGGCTTTGCTCCGTTTAGCCTTCCAGAATGCCAAGGTGCTCTTCTGTTGCTGACAGCAAAAATCCTTAAACATTTTGCCAGCACCTCCCTGCGCCGCTCCCCCGGGGGCTGCTGGGCACAGGGCTGGGCACAGCCCTGGGTGAGGGCTGAGTGCTGAGCCCGTTCTGGAGGGGCTGAGGCAGCGCTGCAGAGAAGTGCCAGAGTTGTTTTCCCCTCCACTCACTCCACACCCTCCCCACAGCCCCAGGGCGTGAGAGGGTGACTGCCAGGGACAGAGCCAGAACCTGGGCTTTGGAGCGTGCTGGCAGGAGAGTGTGCACACAGGTTTCTATCTTGCCTCCACCTCTCTGAGATGGGGAGCTCCTGGGAGCAACTTCCTGCGAGCAGAGCATGGAGAGCTGCTTTGCCTTGTGCTGTCCCAGCAGGAAGGTCCTGAAGTGGTCAGGGGAACCCACTGGTGTGTGCCAGCGACCTTTCTGTGCCACAGTGAACCTACCCTGGTGTAGAGAACCTTCGTAGGTGTCCTCCCAGAAGTTGTCTGCCTGCCCAGAGCCAAGTCCCAGCCTCACAAAGCCTGGCAAGAATGGCACAAGGCAATCCATGGTCTCAATCCTGTGTTTGTCCCCTGGACACTGCCTGACCCTGGGCACACAGGGGAACCCCTTCCAGCTCACTGGGGCATGGCAGGGCCGAGGGACACATGGCAGGGCTGGTCATGTCCTGTGTCCCTCTCTCCCACTCTGTGTGCTGATCATGGTGCTGCTGGAGCAGGAGGGGCATGATGTCACACAATGAACACCGAATTGCTGCTTAAAAAAGAACTGTCACTGCTCTGCCAAAACACTGAGCATTCCCCACACACATCAGCCTGACTGGGGGGCGAAAAGAGGCTTTGCCTTGTCTCTGCCCCGATGATAATCTTCTGACAATTCTGATTTGGCAGTGACTTTCCTCACCCTCCCAGTGTGCCCAGCTCTGTGCCTCAGCTGTGGTAGAGGCCAACCCCCACTGACCCAGTGCTGCAGCCACAAGCTGTGCTGGGGTGGCACCAGGGGCTCGGGGAGAGTGGAAGCACTGGGACAGGAGGGTGTGGGCACTGTGCACATGCATGTGTGTGCATGTGTGTGTAGGTGTGTGCATGTGCATGCTTCTGTGTGTGCAGGTGTGTACCCAGCCCAGCCAGCAGTGGTTTGGCTGAGCACCCCCTCCCCCATGCTGAGAAAAGACCCTTTTCTGCTGTGACAATTCAATATAATTGAAAGTTTGCTTAGGAAAGAGAGTCTTTTTAACAGAACATGCTCACAGCTGAATCGATATGAATTATACGGCACAGAAGATGCCTAGGGTATTAAAACATTAATTAAGTAACATCATGCTCCCATCTAACCAAGAGCACAATACCATTTATAGGTACCGCTGTCTGCTCTCTGGGGCAGTGTGAAGTCTCTCCTCTATCACCGCAGAGGCTCTGGGAGACCTGGAGATCCTTTGGCTGTGGTTCCTTCCCAGCTCAGGCAGATGCCATCCCTCGGGATAGGACAGTGGGCACAGCCAGGTGCTCCCTGCCCTGTGGCCCTGTGTGGAAGGGGCCCCGTGTATATATGGCTGTCTCTTGTTTCTGTGGTGCTGCCACCCCACTGCCACCTGTGCCCTGCTGGTGGCTTGGGGTGACAGCTGGGTCCTGCTTGGGACAAGCCACCAGAGCCAGCCCCACATAGCCCAGCCAAGGGGTTGTGACTTCAACTTGTGGAAGGTGCCAGCAGCTCAGCACTGACCTGCCCTGGGGAGCTGAGCAGTGGCTGTGCCCATGCAGCAGCGGCCGGCTTAGCTCACATCAGCCAGGGACTAACACACTGATTCCGCAAAACACCAAAATAGAAAGTCATTGGAGTGAAATCAGTGTCTTCACCACATCCCCTCTGGCAGAGCGTTAATTAAAATGACTCTCTAGTGCTTTAGATCATCAGGTGTACCTTGTTAACGAGCTTGGAACAGAGAACCAGCTCCACACTGGAGTTTAAGCACTCATGGAGTTAACCCTTCCCCACTGCTGGCACAGCCCGGCCTGGTGGCCTGGGGACGTCTCAGCAGCCTTCCAGTGTCCCTCAGCCCAGGCGTGGGCATGGGACCCTGCCTGGCCACAGGGTGCTGTCGCTGCAGCTGCCGCACTGTGCCTGGGATGAGCTCCCGGGGGTCTGCCGTGCCCCTCCAGCGGGAAATGCAGCTCCAAACCCATCGGCCAGGCACGTCCTGCTATGGTTGTATAAATATGCAATTTTTGGCCTGTAAGAGTGCACTAGTGAGAGCTGAATCTCTTTCAGATGATGGCAATGAAAGGTCATTAAAAATCACTCCCAGCCTTCTCTTACCAGAATCACAGCATGGAAAAACCTTTTTATTCCTGTCAGAGGTTTGCACAATTCCCATGGATGGGCTGCTCTGTGCAGGATGCTGCGCAGAGGTTTTTAGTTTGCAGCTTGTGCAGCTACTTGAGGCCATTTACACCTTCCTGAACATAACGAGGCACTTCCTCAAGCGTGGCTGTTCTACAGTGGAATTCAACCCAAGAATAAATAGCAGTGTTATGTAATGAACTTACAAAGCGGCTGGTCTAGGAACAGGAGAGACGTTAATGCAGCGAAGTGCAAACACCAGCAGGAGGAGGGTCACATTGGTGGCCCTGTCACTGCTGCAGTCCTGTCTGCCTGTTAAAAAGGCAGGATGGAGTTTTCCTATTAATAAAACCCCAGCCAGCTGAGAGACAATCCAGATCCTTGTCTGTTTAGGCTCATGCCAGAGAAATAGTGCCCAAGCCAGGGACAGGACTGGGCAGCCTAGCCAGAAGAGAGTTTTAAGAGTCCTGAGCTGCAGTGAGTCCAGGCGCACTTGGCCTCGCCACCCTGGGTGCCCATGGGGCAGGGGGTCGCCTTTGGAGGCTGCTCCTGGGCCAGGGGCTGGGGCAGCTACGCCACAGCATCCGGAATCATGGGGACCTTGGTGATTTTGACACACTTTTACTTTGTAATGCAGGGCCTGTGGAGCCCAGGTCAGTCAGTGTGAATGTTAACCAAGGAATGCTCCACACCCCTGAGAGCTGTCAGATTTCCTCCCTGTGCCCTCTGCTCCGCTGGAGATCACGGAGCTCAGCCCTTCTCCCATGGAGGGGGAGGAAGCCCCTCGCTGTCCTGGCAACTGCACCAAGGACACCCATACTGGCAGATGCTTGCCCCACCTGCAGTGGTGGGTGTAAATTATTTATCACTGTAGTTATAAATTAGAGATGAGCTGTGGCCCCTGTCACTCCTTTTGGATGCGGTCCCTCTTAGAGGATTTCAAGCCTTTTGTGCTGCAAGGGGCAATTTTTGGCAAGAGAACTGTGTACTGAACACTCAGCAGTTCCTCTGGGTTCCCTCCCTGCAGCACAGGGAGTGCAATGAGCTGCCACTTACCTACTTACCTGCATCTTCTTTTGATTTATCAGCACAAACAGATGTGATTTTTTTAGTTCGCAGGCTTCAGGGTGGACCATCAAGGCATTGCACTTTCCCTTGAACCATTCACTACCGAACCATGCCCAGAATCCTTTTGCAGTCATTTAATAAAATTAAATGCACTTTTAATGTCCTTTTCACACACAGAGCATCCCAAAGCTGCAGTACGGACGGCGCTTCTTGGCTCATTGCTTCCACTGGAAGGGAATTCACAGCATCGGCCCAGGCACGGTGGCCCTGAGGGGAGGGACAGGACGTGCGTGGGCACGAGGACACAAGTGTGGGGCACGTGGCTCTGTGGCAGTGCCCACCTGCGACGGGTGACCAACGCTGGGCAGTGCGTGTGCCCTGCGGAGCCATGCCACGCCACACCATCCACGTGGCACACACCCACCCGACACGGACCCAGCACCGCACACGTGGGACATTGACACTAGAGCTTTTGCTCATTTTTTTTTAATGTATCACAATGAGCAGGAAACATACGTGATGAAATAGTTCCAAAGGAGTATATTCAATTACCATCTACAGTCAACTCAACTATGACAACAAAGTCTTTTGTGACAAGTTTTTTAAAGTTTTGAAAGTTCCATGTGGTTTGTTTCTGTCAGTCTCATGTATTTTGGTACAGTTCGAGATCAGCATTGTTACAGTAACAAAAAAGCTAACAAGACTACAGTATAGAAAAACACCAAGAACATCATTTTTGGTTTCACTTGCTCTAGTTTTTGTACATTGCAAAGGCTGTTCATAACCCTCTTCACCTCATTTATGCTTTCTGTTCTACCGAAACTCACCCCCCCCCCAAATAAAAACAAAAAAATAGTCAAAGTTTTGTTTCACAGTGGGCAGTATCAGCGCCAACCAACCGACCAACCAACAATCAAGCGACCGACCGACTGACCAACCAACCGACTGACCAACCAACCGACCAACCAACCAACCCAACTTCTGCTTCTATTTAAAAGCTTTTATTTTTTTTTTTAAAGCAAAATATATTTTGGTGAGCGTGCTGGCTGTGTCCACCCACCTTGACCCCCACCAGCCCCAGGTGGCCCCGCACACCCCTGATGCTTCTCTTTATTCTCAATTGTATGAAACTTTGGCCATCTTCACCACTTAAAAAAGCTTTTTATTAAAAATAAAACAGAAACCCGCTTAATGCTAAGTTTGAAGTGTTTTCCTCGTGCCCAGCCTGGCCCTGCTCTGCCGCTTGCTGGAAAGGCCACGCGTGGGCTGGGGGTGGCGCGAGGCTGGCGCTGGGGTCCCCGCACCGGCCCCGCGCAGCCGGACTGCAAGAGGAGGAGGAGGAGGAGGAGGCAACCTCGCACAGAAAGAGTCTCTAGAAACATTTAGAAAAAATACAAGGAAATGAATTTATAAAACCTTTTAGTGGGTGGGAAGGAGGAGGGGGAAGGAGGAGAGAGAAATTGCACTATGACCAAGCAATATAATTAAAAAAACGAAACAAAACAAGACATAAGAAAAGGATTTCCAAAAGAGACCTTGCAGAATTGGACAGATAAAGCTTGTGTTAAACTGGGAACTGGCATCACAGAGAGAATCCAAAACAAAACAAAACAAAAAAATTTCTATATGATACAGACAGAGTAACATACAACAGTTAAATGGCAAAAAATATATATATATATATTTCATAGAATTACAAACAAGATAAAATAATGGAAAAAAAAAAAACCTGTACAACTTTAGAATTTAAAAAATGTTCATCTCAAACACAGGGAGAAATACAAGAACTTCTGTTAAAGAAAACAGTTTGTTAAAACAGCAAACGCTCCATGGGTACGTGGTTCTGTTTTTGACACCTTATGCTACAGCTGGGTCCCGCGAGGAACATCCGGTAGTTCGCGCTTTAGTATCAACTACTTAAAAAACAATTAAAAAAGGAATTTGCACTGTGCATTAGCCTAGTCAGAAATATGTACAACAGTTCAGGATCTAGTCTTTCGTCAAACTAAAACCAAAACTCCATAAAAATATAAGTGTCCCGCTAGAAACCGAACCCGCACTCAGATGCTCCAGTCTCTCACGGAGGTGGCGAGTGGATTCGGCCCGGGGAGGAGCAGCCGGAGGCGGCGGGAGGAACCTGCGTTCACAGTCTTCGAAGTTCCCTTTTGAAGCAGGAGGAGGATGACGATGGTGGGCAGAAGGCTCTCGTGCTTTCGGGCAGAGGAAACATGGTGGAAAGAGGTTGTTTCTGTTGGCATTTGGTTATGGAAGGGAACAGCAAAGTATCTACGTCTCCAAAAATCTACATTTTAGCAGCATAAAGTTTTCCTTTCAAAGTCTGGGCCAGTTGAGGTGCATGCGGGCTGGGGGGGCCGGGGGGCTCCGGGCCTCCCTGAGCCTGGCACCCGGTGCTGCCACTGAGAGATCTTGGAAAGAGAAACCTGCCTGGGGTGCACTGGGTGCTCACTAAGAGTTGTCTCTCTGCTTGCAGAAGAAGCACAGATAACAACCTCGGTACGTTTTTTTATTCTTTATTTAAACTTAGACTTGTTTGTTTAAATCAGAAACAAATTCTCAAGTAAAAAGAATCCTTTTTGCTCGTTCTGCACCAGTGGTGAAGGGTATGTCTTTGGATTTTATTTAAAGCATGAATTTTCTTTAGAGAAAAAAATGTAACAAAACCTTTTTTTTTTTTTTCAAAAGAAGGAACAGAGTGCAGCCTAATTACACAAACAGAACCAATGCTCAGAGGTCAGGAACAGAGTCTTTGAAGCATTTACAAAATGAGTAAAGGAATAGGGGAAGAAAAAGAGAAGAAAAAAAGAGAAATGGAAAATAAGAATAAAATAAGTGCACAAGGGTAACAGACATAGGTAAATCGCATGTATATGCCTTAAAAAGTTTCAAACCCCCAACAAAAAATATTCTGCAAGGGATCCTACTGACCCCCAAAACCCTTTGAACTTCTTTCTTTAGTTTTTATAAAATAATTATGCAACCACCCTCTAAGAAATGAAGGTAGCGACCATAAGTGGAAGATTACAGGATGGGGACGGGGATAAAGGTACAAAGGGGAGAAAAGCTCAGGCGAGTCGATGGATCGCAATCTATCTGTCTAGGAATGAACAAGACAACATCAAATGAGAAGCCGTCAGCTGGACCATACAAAAGCTAAATGTACACAAAAGGGTTTTTTCTTTTAAATCTACCATACTGCTTCAGTTCATTTCCAATGCAACAATCTACTCAACACCAAAAATGGTCATATCTATCATAAATACAGAAAGTCAGTTGTTTTAAAACTTATTTTTTTAAGCTCCAAGTCCTCAACACTCTTTGTGTGGGTTTTTTTTTTTTTCTGAAAAGTGGGAGTGCTTAACTTTTCCCCTTGGAATTGGCTTCAGCAGAAAAAGCTACCCTTAAAATCCCCGAAAAGCTAAAGCAGTTCACATTGTTTTTCTCTTGAATACTTTCTGCCCATTTTAAATTAACAAAAAACCCCCCCAGAAACCAAAAAACAACAACAACAAAAAAATCCTTTTCTGGAACAAAACCAAACCAAAACAAAACCCCCAAAACAAAGAAATTATATATATATGTATATATATATATATATATATATATAAAACAACGATTCTGAAAACAGAACAAAGTGTGAGCGATTGACCTGAGAATAAAAAGACATTACATTTCTTTTTTCTTTTAGCAAGCCATTGGTATCTGAATGCTAAGATAGCAAGAAATTTAAAACTGTCTCCAGGTGGGCTGCTTTCCCATACAGCGCTGCCGGGCTCTGCTGTGCTATCAACGGGGGATCAGACGGGGCAATGTACAGGGGTGCGAGCTCCGCAGGCGCGAGGAGGCAGCACGGCCTTCGTCTCCCAGACCAACAGTACCTTCCCGAGGACAAATGTAACAGATTTTTTTTTTCTTTTTTTAAGTTTTATTTTATTAAAAGGAAAGGAAAAAAGAAATGTAAAACCCACCGGCATCGTTATATGGGAAAACAACCCACGCTTTTTCTTTTTTTCTTTTTTCTTTTTCTTTTTTTTGGTTAGAAGCTTTGGAATTGCAGTTAGTCTATTTTTGAAATTGGTTTGTTATTAACTTTTTTTATTTAAATTCATTTTCATTGTTCATCTTCAAAGCTTACAATCTGAAGGTGTCCATTCCTATGCTAGCTAGACCACTGTCCTTAGGGCAGCCGGGGTCCTGGGGCCCCTCCGCCGGGCTCGCCGGTCCATCTGACTTTTGGCTAAGATCCGTGTCAGACTCCTCCGAATAGTCGTCTGTTGGCATCGAGGGCTGAACCCCTGAGGTGCTGCATGAACTTGAGGTAACCGTTGAAGATGAGGAGAGAGGAGGGAAAGGCGGCGGCGGCGGCTGCCCTGGCGGGGCGCGCGGGGCTGCCGGGGGCCAGGGCTTTNAGATGCGGTGCTGGGGTCGGGGGGGCAGGCAGAGTGAGGTAATAGACTGGGGTGCTCTTTGGCGTTTCTTGCTGCTCTTGTGATTGTTCGATGTTTGTGCGGGGCTGACTCGAGATGCTGACTGAGGGCTTCGTCCCCACACACCGTGCTGTCGCACGCCACGCACTGGTACGAGCCGCTGCCCTGGCCGCTGCCCGTGGGCACGTGAAGCACCATCTCATGCAGGTTCGCCACAGACTGGCCGAAGAAGCAGAGGGACTTCAGGTGGTCGCTGGCCGCCTCCTGGTCGCCGAAGCACGCCTGGCACTTGCGGCAGACCAGCTTGTACTGCACCTTTGGGACAATGAAAGGGTCGCAGAGCGAGTCCGCGCCCTTGCCTTCTGCTTCAGGCTCTTCTTGGGGTTTGGGCAGGAGGGGGGACACCTCGCGGGGTGCGTTCTTCTGCTCTTCTTGCTTGGGGGGTTCTTTGGCAGGGTCTTTGTCCGGGGTGGCAGCCCCCGTGGGGACGGGGGTTTGGCTTCCTTTGGGCTGCTGCGGTTTCTGCTGCTGCTGCTGCTGCTGCTGCTGCTGCTGCTGCTGCTGCTGTCGCTGCTGCTGCTGCAATGCCTCCTGCAGACTCTGCTGGTATTGCTGGTACTGCTGCAGCAGTGAGCCAGGAGACAGCCCCAGCAGCGCCTGTGACAGTGCAGGGCTGTAGGGGAACAGCCCCTCCATCCCATACATGGGCTGCAGGTACCCGCTCTGCAGGGCGCCAGGGATCTGTGGGGCGTAGTAGGGGGAAAAGCCGGGGACAAAATAAGGAAGGAACTGGCTCGTCAGCAAGGTGGTGGGGTCCGAATTCAGGGCGGCCTGCAGCGCCTGCAGCTGGGCAGGCTCCACCGCGTACTCCATGGTGGGCAGTGGGGCCGCCAGGGTGCCTGCCGGTGCCTCCCCCTTTTCCTTCTTGGGCCCTGGCAGGGTGTCCCCCTTCCCCTTGGGTGCCTTCTCCTTCTCTTTTGCCTTCTCGTTCTCCTTCTCCTTGCGCTGTGCGGGGGGTGGCTGCTGCGGCTGCGGCTGCGGGGTCGTAGCTGGCGGCTGCTGCGGGGCCACGGCCGCCGTGGCTTGTGCTGGGGTGGGTGAGCTCAGTGCGGCCGGGGGCTGTTTATTTGGTAATCCAGAGGTGGGGAGGCCGGGTGAAGGGACGCTTGTGCTGGGCAGGCCCATCAGGTTGGGTTTGGGAGAAGTTAAAGCTGCAAGAGGAAGAGAGAGAGGTGAAAAGTCATTTTGTGCTGGGCAGGCAAAAATCATGAGGGTGACCCCAGTCCATGCCACAACCTGTGGCCTCCACCTCTTCTGGATGAGGACAGCCACCAGCCTGAGCTGATGCATTGCTGCAGCACAGGTCAGAGAGCCCAACCCTGTTGCTGCTCCCTCTGGAAAACGGCTCCTGTCCCACCCCACAGGCCCTGCATGGTGGGGACATGCCCCCTCAGCCCCCACTGCCTTGGCCACACTGCCCAGTGGCACTGACCGTGTGATGGGTGAGGGGGACACCCACCAGCACCCAGGGGCTCTGGACGCTCAGCTTCTGAGCAATTCCAGAGTTTATGTGGTGTTCAGACATCTCCCCTGGGTATAAGCATCGTGTTTTGGGTGGAATTAAAAGTGTAGTGATGCTTCCTCATTAAGGAGATAGATCAATGGTGGAATGTGAAGCTTGTCCTCCTTCCCGACAGGAGGAATAGCCACTAACAGCACTGATCCTGGTGCCAATTTCTGCTCTCACAGTGGCTGGGAGCGAGAGGAGTGTGGCTCCTGGAGTCGCCTCCATTAGTCATGGCTGCTGCAGCTGGCAAATATGCTCCTGAAGAGGAACGCTTTGCTTGGCAACTCCCATGATGCCATTTGGGGAAAAAAAACCCCAAAATAAAGCTCCAATATCCTGCTGGCACAGCCTGTACATTCCCCATCTCCTGAGCAGGAACCTGCTGTAAAACCCACGAGCAAAACCCGACCAGTCTGTAACAAACCTGAGTCCCACCGCTGCGGCAGGGGCTGCTCAGAGACCAGCCTGGGCAGGAACAGTGGGACCAGCCGTGGAGGCATGGTGACTTTTATTTTAGGTTGTACTGTCAAGGAGCTGCAGGAGGGCTGCAAGGAGGGTGGCTGCAGCTGGGAGGGTTCAGCCATGGCTGACCCAAACCCTTCTGAAACCTGTGTCTGCTCCTGATGGGGTGCTGGGACAAGAATGATTCGTGACGACAGGACAGGTATGGAATGAGGCTCCATGCAGTGGCCCTGGAGATCTCGGATAAGGGCATGCTATATGTGGACACCACTGAAATGGATGTTTCCCAGCTGAACATCCCTGAGAGGTTCATGTGAAGGAGCATGAGGTAATTCCCAGTGTTCCTGGATGCATGGCCTTATCTGCTCTGACAGGCCTGGAGCTGCTGTGCCCTGACCTTTGGAGCTTTATCTAAAGGCCACAAACAGACTGTTTGACTTTCTAAACAGTTCGGTCCTGTCTAGGCAGTCACTGACAGCATTTAAGATTCATCAGATGCAGTCCTGTCTCCCCAGGAGCATCCTGGGCTTTGGAGAAAAAATAAAAGCAACAATATGGACTGAAGTGCAAAAAAGTAATTTTAGTTTTTGTTATAAACTTGGGGCACTAAGCAAACAGTGCAGCAGAGCAACCTGCGACAGGGTGATGGTATGATTTGCCAAAGAGATGCTTCTGGCCGAGTGCTCTGAAACAACATCTGTGGTGAGAAGGGTGACATGGAAAACCCCTCTCATGTGCAGGGGCCCTTCAGACACATAATGAAACAAGGCCTTTGGATCACACTTTTTAGGTCACTGCTGGTCATTGAGCTGCACTTTCCACTGCCAGTGTTTGCTACATGGCTTAGACTTTCCACCTATCCACGAGGTACAAAGGAAAGGAGCATTCTCAAAAGATGAAGTCCAGTGTCTGAGATTAGGCCACTCAAAGGATTATGACAAATATCATTTTTATGCAGCATTGTTAAGAAAAATCTTATTAAAATACAAACTAGATTTGTCCCACAACTACACCATTTTTTGTTGAGGACGTGCTTTCAGGTCATACCCAGCCATTACTCAAAACTGATCTTCAGCTGCATTGGGATTTATCCCAGAGGTCACCTCAGGGACACATAAAGATATTCTGGGCATCTGTCACCAGTGCTACCACACACACCACACCTTCCCCAAGAAACAGTTTGGATTTTTGAATGCTTGGGATGGCACCACATAAACTGAATGTCAAAAGGAATAATGAACAGTGTATTCAGCACATTAGTCCTTCTGTTCCATTGGATAAATCTTCTACATTCCACTTCCTTGAAGGAGCTTCAGGATTTCTACACAGGGATATGCAACATGTCTTGATGTTGCTCTAGTTCAGACTTTGCTATAAAACTTCCTGAGTTCAGGAATTAGATAAAATACCTACTGCTTTTTTGCTGTGAAGCCAACATGCTGAACTAACAGGCCAAGAATCCTGTTATCAGTCATTCCCGAGGGAACAACTCCTTGTGCTAGGTATGTGCCAAGTGAAGGTGTGCCTAAGCAGGGTAACACCCGTACCCACCTGTGTTGGATGGAGTGAAGCCAGGTAAGGATGGGCTGTTGAGGCCTGGGAGCAAGACTGGAGGGATGCCCTGTAGCGCTGGGTACGCAGCAGGAAGGTTCAGAGCTTGCAGGGGCGTGTTGTCAAACATGCCTTGCTGTTGAGCTGCCAGACCAAGAACCTCGTTGGCTTTTTTGATTCGGTCCAGCTCCTGCTGAGCCATCAACTGACGTACAGTAGCTGGGTCAAAATACTCCTTTTCCTTATCCAACTGACTTCCAATTGTTTCTTTAACTTTGGAGATATGCTGTTGAGAGAAGATATGGTCACGTACAGACAGCCGAGCGCTGTACTTGATGCCACACAAAGTGCACTCTGTTTTGGGTCCCTCGTAACTTGTTTGGTTTATACCAAAATGCTTGGCCATGCTGAGTTTTGACTTCTTCTCTTTCGCCCTCGCATTCTGGAACCAGACCTGAACAACTCTCTTTGGCAGTCCAATGTCATTGCCCAGCACCTCACACTCCAGCATGGTCGGTGTCCTGTAGTCATTAAAGCATGACTTAAGAACCTTGAGCTGGAGATTAGTCATCTGAGTGCGGAAGCGTTTCTGCCCGGGCCGGTCCCCGCTTTCGCCAGACTTGCTGGCTGAACCACTGGCACCAGGGCTGGGCGAGCAGGGGTCTGCAAGGCTGGAGGTTTCACTATAGTCCACGGTACCTTCATTGTCGTACTCTTTGCTGTAGAAGCTGGGAGCTGGGCTGACCAGGCCAGAAGACAGACGATCTTCATACTCAGACATTGCTATCATGGCTGCTTTAGTCAGACCTTCGCTGGGTCCTGATGTGGATTTGGTTTCGGTTGCAATCCCTGTTGCACTATCGTTGTCTGCATTCCCTTCGTCTCCTGTGGTAGTGTCTGTGATTGCAGTATTGACGGAAGAGCAGTCATCGTTGTCCAGCTTTGTCTGATCAAAGTTCAGATTGACTGAGGACATGGAGGGACTCTCAAAGTCTTCAACCCCTTCCACCTTAATGGAAGATGGACTCAGCAGGGTTCTAGGTGACAGTTCCATACTCTTGTTCACCGGGGAGAGGGGCACGCTCTGTCCGTCGCTGCTAGTTGGTGGCATGTGGGAGAAGCTGGCTCCATCAAAGATGTCTCCTTTCATCTGGAGCCCCCCGTCGCAGTCCAGAAGCATAGCAGACAGCGTCAGGTTGTACCCAGCTCGCTTGGCCTCGTGCCAGTGACGGGACCGGATGTGAGCTTCCAGAGCTGTCTTTGCTTTAAAGAGAGCTCGGCAGAAGGGACAGCGTCTGTGGGCTTGGGCAGGCCCCACAGCTCTGAACTGCCCCTTCCTCTCTCTTGCACGGGTGTTCTGGAACCAAACCTGTACCACACGCTTCTTCAAGCCCACTTCGTGTGCAATGTGATCCAGCATCTTCCGTGTGGGGTTGGAGTCAAGCAAGTACTTCTGGTACAGGATTTCCAGCTGCTCAGGGGTAATGGTTGTCCTTAGACGCTTGTCCCTTTGGGGTTCTTCTCCCCCAGTCCCACTGTCATTCTCTCCAGGGCTTGCACTGGCCTTTTCCTCCAGCTTTCTCTTCAGCGTGTTCATGGTGGATGTTGGAGTCGATGGTGAGGTGGCTGAACTTGCTGGAATCTGTGGTAACGTTCCAGACAGCAGCTGGCTTGCCAGTAGTGGATTACTGGGATCAAAAAGCATGAATGGCATATCCAGTGTTCTGTCCAGGAATGGGGGGTGGATAAACTGGTTCTGTGCACTCAGGAAATGGAGCTGCTGATGCTCTTGCCAATGCTCAAAGGAAGGAAATGCCAGTTTACACTGGTCACACTGGTATGGGATTAGCTGAGGAGGTAGGTTTGCCAACTGCTGAGGGGTGGATGTGTGAATGGGTTTGAGGGAGAGGTGTGAGAGCTGAGATGGACTTGGACTTGACTGTGACAAGGAGCACTGAGGGGGCTGAGGAGGAGGTGGCTGTTGCAGAGAAGAGGGGGAGGATAACTGTGAAATCTTTTGGTGTGCTGAACTTGTTTTTTGTTCTCCTTGGTCCTGTTGCTGCTGAGGCTCTTGCTTTGGTTGCACTTGCTTCTCTTGGGTTTGGTTTTGCTGTGTACTTGGAGGTTCAGACTGCTTTGGTTTCTCATCTGTAGCTTCTGCTTTAGAACTAAAGGTGGAGGAATCGTCTGCCTCTGCCGTGAGCTGCAGAAGAGCTGAGGAGGTCGCATTGGCTGAAGATGTAGGTGTGCTGTAAGCTTGTGAGGGCATTGGGGTGCTGCAGGAGGAACTGGTTGGAGTCAAGAGCTCTATTGCATCCATAGAGTCTTCGTTCTGGCTATCATCCTGTCCATCCTCATCCTCATCTTTGTAACAAAGCTTCTTCTGGTGTTTAATGAGATCAAAAATGCGCTGAAAGACCAGACTGCACTTTTTGCACTGGTAGTTCAAGTTGCTTGTTCTAATGTACCTGTCATTTGTGAGCTCCCGTCGCTCCCCGTCTTTGCCTTCTCCCTGATTCTCATAGTTTTTCCTAGCTTTCTGACGGGCATTCTGAAACCACACCACTATAACACGTGTTGGGAGGTTCAGCAAGTTAGAAAGCTGCTCAAATTCATCATCCTTTGGGTAAGCATTGGCATCAAAGAAGTCTTGCAGGACTCTGAGCTGGTAGTCAGTAAAACGTGTTCGAGAGGACCGCTTGCTTCCCCAGTATTCCTGCTTTTGAGGCTCTGGAGAAGGAGGCCGTGAGTCTATCTTCAGCTCTTCCAGACTGGTAATGGGAGGGTTGCTGAAGTTGTATGGGGAGTCCTTGTTGCGTTGGCGCTCCTTGAACAGGGTGTTTCTGAACCAGTGCTTGATCACTTTCTGGGGCAATCCAGATTTGTCTGCCATCTCTTTGATCTGTTCCTCACTTGGGGAATTGTTAATGTCAAAATACTGCCGAAGGACTCTGAGCTGGTCATCGGTGATCCGTGTGCGTGGCCTCTTGTTCTGCTGCTGCTGGAGAAGGCTGGGGTTGAGCTGATGCTGGTACAACTGGGCCAAGTCGGCAGGCAGGGGGTCTACAGGGCCCAGCTGAGGCGGCAGCTGTGCTGGCAATGTCTGCAGGGGCATGGTTTGCATCATGAGTGGTGAGAAGATGGGGAGCTCCATAGGCATGGAGAGCTGGGTGAGCGGCACAGACGGCTGGGCTGGTGCGATAGTGGGAGAGGTGATGGGTGGGGCAGAAGTGGGGATGGCAGGAGCAGCAGCTGGCTGAGGAGGGGCTGGAGGGAGCGGAGGCGGGGGCGGCGGCGGTGGCGGCGGGGGCTCTGGGGTCTGCGGCCGCAGCGGGTACAGTTTGTCGTAGTGTTCTCTGTATTGTTTGGCAAATCTCTCTAACTGCTTAAAGGGAAAGTAATGTTGGTGAACGTGCTCTTGGTGGCTCTTCAGGATGAGGATGTTTGAGAAGAACTTGCCACATGTATCACACTCCAGCTTTTCCAAGTTCTCACCTTGCTCTGTCTTCCCATTTTTCTTCTGCCCCTTTTGCTTGTTCTCGTTGTACTGAATGACGAGCTCAAAGCCAAAGTTTTCCAGCAAGGCTTTGGTGGCGTTGCCCCTCGCGTCAGAAGCAATCCGTGGAGGCAGTATGGAGGGCTCTGAACTGCTGCCTGGCAAAAAGTCCTTCTTCTCTTTGGGCTTTAAGTTATCAGGAAGAGACTCCTTCATTGTTACGTTATTGTCTCCCCTCTCTGCGCTTTCCCTTTCCCGTGGGGTTTCTTTATCTTTCTCCTTCACTATAGATTTATTCTTCTTCTCTGGGTGCTGGCTCTGCTGTAATAGGACGGAGTGGGGTTGTGACAAGGACAGCTGACCTTGCTGCTGCTGCAAGAGCTGTGGATGGCTCTGCTGAGGGAGCTGAACTTGTGCCTTCAGGTCCTCCAGCAAACTTGGACCCGTCCCAGTCAATGTCAGTGCACCACTGGTGACAGGCAAGCTGACTTCTGGATTGAGCTGGAACTCAGCACTGGGGATGTAGAATGGGAACAGAAGATGCTGCTGCTGCTGCAGCTGCAGAAGGGTCTCAGTGGTCATTGGAAAGTGCGGCAAAAGTGCTGGGTTGAAGAGCTGGGACTGCAGGAGAGCAGCTTGCTGCTGCAGCTCCTGCTGCAGGTGGGCCTGGACCTGTGCCTGTGCCAAGGTTTGAGCTTGTTGCTGCTGCTGCTGTTGCTGCTGCTGCTGTTGCTGCTGCTGCTGCCTGGATGCAATCATGTCTGCCAGCTTCTTGCGGTTCACCTCTTTGGGCTCTGCAGGGGAGGAGATGTTAGTGCTTACAGCGTTACCCAAGGGAGGAATTCCCACACTGTCACTGGAGACCTGGTTGAGTAGGCTGGGAATGGGAGTGGTGCCTGAAGTGCTCGTGCTGGTGGTTGCAAAAGCATTGCTGTTGGTGGCACTCACAGGGCTCGGTGTGGATGAGCCCAGGGAGAGGCTGCTGCTGCTGCCGCTGTTGCCAGCTCCATTGCTGCTGCTGCCACCGGCCGCCTCCAGCTTGGCCGCGCGAGCCTTGGTCTGGTGCAGGACAGACCTCATGTGGATCTCCAGAGTCGAGCTCTGGCTGTAGGCCACGTTGCAGGTGTTGCACTTGAAAGGTTTGTTGTCTGGACTGCTGGTAGGCTCAGGCTGCCCAGTAGCAGACTCTTGGAGGGCTCGTTTCAGTTTATGCAGATGAGAAACGGAATTGTAATGTACCAGGAGGATGTTCTTCTGCGTGAAGGACTCCTTGCAGACTGTGCACTTGTATGGGCGAGATGGATCTAGAAATTTCTCCATAGTGAAGTTAGGGCCCTTCCTGAAGGGTAAGGCCCTTTTTGGTTCTGAGCCGGAGTCCTCTTGCACCGACCCCGAATCGCTGCCTGTTGGGCTCTGCTTATCTTCCAGGTCGCTCTCTTCTTCCTTATCTTCCTCAACTATTATTGTGTGGTCCTCGGCAAGTGAGGGGTCACCCATAGCAAGGAGGTCCCCATTGACCAAGAGACCACCGTACAGCTGCTGAATGTCAGCCTCACTCAGCTCCAGGTGGCTGGTTTCCAGGTGCTTCTTCAGGGCCTGGAAGGTTCGGAAGCTGCGCTGGCAGAGGCAGCACATGGTAGCTGCCCGGATGACATGGTACTGGGAATGGAGCTGCAGCTTCTCAATGGTTTTGAAGGCCAGGCTGCACTGGTTGCAGCGGTACTTGTAGACGTGGCGGTCAGAGACCGGCAGCTGAGGCCTCTTGGCATGGACGTCGTTGAAGTGTGTCTGCAGGGCTGCTGAGCTCTTGAACACCTGGCTGCAGCCCTTCTTCCAGCACAGGAAGCCAGAGTCCTCCCGGCCAGCGCTCGGATCAGCTGGAGTGGGCTTGGGGTCTCCGCCGTGCTCTGCACTGTCTGATGACAAAAGGGTCTTCCCCACATCCTCAGAGATCTCTGTGAAAACAGAATTAGAGCAAACCCAAAAATTACACCAGCACACCACGGTAGATCAACACCCCCTTTTAGTCCTGAATACTCTGTGATTTTTGATCTCCAACACAACAAGTATTTCTAACATTTTTCCTCTATCTTCATTCATTTGTTTCAATACCAGCCCATTAACCTCATCATGGCCCATTGCATAAACCTACACAATTTACTTCCCTGCTCACTTTGAATATCTGGAAATTATTCACACATACATCCCTTAGTGCATTTATCACCTTCAATTCTCCCTTTCAAGCAAAAGCCATTCAGGCACCTCTGTCTTCACTGTTCCTTTTTGATGTTCTGCCTATTTTCGAAAAAGCAGGCTCATCAAACTGAACATAATATTTGAGTCTAGGTCCCATCAAAGAGAGGATTAACAGGAATTAAACTGGTCCCTGATCAGGTGATGGAGCTGGGGGACTGGTGGGACAGTGGATCTCATTGACTGGCACTCACCAGACTGCTTCCCCTCCCGCTCCTCTGTGCCTGAGTTCCCATCCTTCTCTGGAGCAGCTGCCGGAAGGAACATGCTGCTGGGCATCATCACCTCAGGGGTTGTCACCTAGAGACAGGGGGAAAGGACATAGGGAGAGGAAAAACACAAGAAAATATTTTAAACATCTCCAGTCACAAAACTAGACATCGGTATTGTGAAGTCAGAGGCATCATTTTTCCCAGCTCACTGAAGACTTCGTATTTATTAGACAAAGCTCAAATCAGTCAAAAGTGTTTCTACAGTTACATTCTGGACATAATTAGCAGTGCACACTTGAAGAATAATCTTATTATTAATATTTTTCCTTTATGTGGAATTCAGACTTTGATCACTGACAATGTTTTGTCATGGGCTGTGAAACTTCTTGTGCAACCAATTAGGTAGATAAGTTGAAAGGCCCACCTTAAGCTGCTGAAAACATAATAAGGCCCCTAATTAAATCATACCTAGTAAAGTACACTGTAATCTTGAACCAGGGAGCATTGCAGCACTGTTTTCAAAGTGTATCGATGCAGGGAAAGGAGGGGCATGAGAAAGAAAAGTACAAATAAGGAGAGAGGTGACAAAGGAAAGGATGAATAAGAAAGGACTAAAGAGAAAGCAAATTGTGAAATTAAAAGCTTTTGGTAACCCTTTCCTTGCTCTGACTGATGCATTCCCTTTGCTCCTCTTCAAGTATTTGGCTAGATCCTGCAGCATCAAAACCAGTGCAGTGCTGGAACACCACTGCTTCTACAGAGCTGGAGAATCTGCATGGCTCAGCTGGAGAGGGTCTTTGGAAGAGTCAAATGTGCACACTCATCCTGTTCTAAAAAACTGTTTCTTTGGATATACCTGGTCACAAACCATCTCACCAGCAGCCTGCACATGGCTGGCATCAGATGCAGGACAATGAATGTCCTTTCGAATGTCTGGAGACAATGTCTCACGCTGCCGGAACGCTGTCTCACAGCACAGGGACACTAAAACTAAAGCTGCCAGGGACACTAAAACTAAACCCGCGCCACTGTCACTATCCCTGTGTTTTCCAGCACAGGGCTCCCAGTGCCTGTGGCAAGTGAAGACTCCTCTACAGCCTTGAGCAGCTGCCCATGCCACCTTGCTGACACCCAGGGAGCGTTCCCCTTCCACCAGGTGCTCCTGCTCCCAGCCTCCCACTGCTGGGAAGGTGAGGCACAACTAAACACTCCCATTCAGGTCTAAGGCAGAATAAGCCTCTCCATCCTTCTGCTGGATAGGGAGAGGACATCTGAACCCTGGATTTCAGGAGAATGTGTGTGGCTGCTGCATGCCATGTACCCGGCTTTCTGCACAGCCAAGGACCACAAGGCTCTGAGTGAACTGCAGGACACAGGAGCACACCTGTGGTGCAGCTGAAACTCATAGAAAATCTCAGGATGAAATGGAGGCACAGAAGTGGCTGCAGAGCCATGACCTGAGCTGTGAGGGACACAGCTCCCTTTCCTGGGCCAGCCACTGCATGGCAGTGAGTGCCAGGTCCCACGGAGCAGCAGAGAAGGCCGCTGACATATCCCAGGAGGGGAGCTGAATGCACCAAACTCATTCCACCTTTTACTCTAAACAGAAGCATCTGATGGCTGTGGGTGGTTGGCTGGTAGACGTGAAAGGTCACAGAGTAATTTCCAGTAGCTGGGCTTGGAGGAGGGGAACGAGCATGGACGCCGAGAAGGGGAGGCGAGAAGAAACCATCCCTCTCAGCTCTAGCAGCAGGAAGAGCCTGCTTTCCTAGGATCTTTAGGAATTATGAAAAATAAATCATGAGAAATTAAAAAAAACCCCAACAGAGTAGAAAAAGAATAAAATTATCTAACAGCTCAGCTGCACATCATTATAGAGCTGTGGCTTTTCATAGGCGTTACAGTACGGCAGCCGTCCCCACCACCACGCTCAGTACGACGGATCAGTAATTGTTTTCATACACTTTAATTAGAAAAACTCAGATGGCTATGAATAATAATGGAAAAGAGAGACTTTTGCACTTGAAAGGTTGAAGTCAATCAAGTGTGAATGACGGCAAAAAAGAAAAAAAAAAGACACCAATTCATCAGGCCTCTGTTGTCTCGCTGCGTCTTTAATCATAATTCCTGATTGGGATTCAAGAAGGCAGTAAGCAGCGGTTCTTTGTCTGCCTTCACCTTCCGTCAATTAACTCTCCCCGAAATATAATCATCAACCTCACATGCTCCTCTGCATCTTAATCTGGGGCTCCAAACCTGTAAGTCCTGCCCTATATGTGTTTAAGTAATTACCTTTATCTACCTGCATCTCCACAGCCACCATTCCTTCCCTTCCTTCCATCCTCCCTCCACCACAGGGGGGGAAAAAAAAGGGAAAAAAAAAAAAGGAAGAAAAAAAAAAAAAGCGTGTGGTGCATTAAATTGCTACAGGCACAAAATTCCCAAAGGCAAACAGAAAAAAAGCTTGGAAAAAAGTGCAGGGAACTAGAAATTCTGGGTATGGATGTGGGAACTGTGGCAGTGCAGCCATGGGCTGGCCTTGGGGATCAAACCACTGGAAAGAAGGCACTGGTCAGCAACTGGACTCACTCTAGTCCTCTTGCTCCATCCAGGTGATTCTTGTCCCTTTCCTACACCACGATCCAGGGCAGAACCCTCTGTCCTTTCATCCCCGTGGACCAGCCCTGAGCAGGTGGCAAAGATACGAGTGCAAATGAGCTGCACATCCCAAATCACTGCACTGACACGGAATTCCAGGCTGCCTTTTTTGAAGGGTTTGTCCTTTTACACTGCAAAAATGTCCAAGGACATCTCATTTCTTTGGACCTGCAGAATTCGCCTCGCATGCTGAGCCTGCTTCTCGTATGAACCCAGAGTGGGGGCATGATGGGGCAGGAAGGTGCAGTGGCCCACGGCTCCCCGGCAGGTGCGACAGGAGCGGCGTTCAGCGACACAGCATCGTGTACTGCAGATGTATTTCATGGCAGTAACTGCTCTGTGGAGTGTGTTCATCTGGAGCACAGCCCGTGTTACTGTGTGCGGCTGTCAAACACTCTCCTCCTCCCTCTCACCTGCAGATACCTGGTGTGTCATCCTGGCATCCCTCCTCAGCTTGGCAACCCCTCCCCCTCCTCAGCTCCTGTCTACCCGTTTCAATGGCTCCAACACTGTTTCACAACAGCAACTCGTCAGTCAGTGTGAGCCATTACTAAAACACAACCCTCAGCTGTGAGTTCAACAAATGTGGTTTGTCTCCTCCCTTCCCTTCTCCTCTTCATGCCTGTTCTTTTCTGTCCACCACCAAACCCTATCCCTGTGTGGCTGCAGCTACCATCTCCTGGCCCACAAGTCACCACCAAAGCTCACTGCAGCATGGCACCTCTGTCTTGGTCACCCCAGATCCACCCCTGTGCCCAGCCAGAGCACCATCCCCTGCAGCTCTGACAGCTACGGTCCCTCTAAGTTCTTCTCTTGTTACCACACAGAAGGTCCTTAAAGGATGGAAAGTTGCTGGACAAGCCTCTCTGCTTCCAAGAACCCCACCTTTTGGGTGAAATTCAGACCCCTTGAGCAGATAAAATGTCTTTATGATGATGAGATCCATGGAAAGGCAGGTGCACCCCACTTTGGTGGCCATTTCTATGGACACAGTGGCCCGGTGACGACTGTTACAGAGCACCTGAGGGCTGATGGTCAGGTCTCCTGCCTCCCTGCCCCACCAGTATGCACACATCCTGACACATACAAACCTGTCACCCCTCTGCAGAACAACCAGTGGGCCCACCCCTCACTGGTGAGAGCCTCCAGCAGTGACACGCACGGCTCTGGCCACCACTGAATCTACTGGATTTTTAACAACCAACTGCAGAGCTGCTTGTGTGCAGGGCTGGAGGCTCAGACCCCAACACCCATCAATATAACACCCCCATATTGCTGACATGTCCAAACAATTACTCCTGGCTGGTGTGAGCAGCCAGCTCCTCTCACACTGCACCTGCCTGTGCTGACTGTCCATGGGCACCAAATGAGGGGATGGTTCCCCTGAATATATCCCAAAATGCTGAAACCATGTGGCTCTGAAAAGAAAACCTCTAGAAGAGGTCTGAGGAGATACATCACTGTCCCCATGTCTATGAAACCAGGGGAATTACAGACGGGAGGGAAGGTTCCCCACCAGACAAAGGAGGTAATTTCCATTACAAAGAGAGAGAGAGAGGGTGCTGGAGTGAAAAGCTTCATTAGACTCTGAGAGGCAAAGTGATGGCAGTATACCAAGGTCACTTCTAATTTAGACCATCTAATTGGCAAACATGGCTCCAAATGGCTATCATCTCACAGGGCTCAGAATTAATGAAGCCCGATTATTTTCATTACCTTCATCCGAGATGGAGAATGAGACACAGAGTGAGAGGGGAAGGGGGGAGAGGGAGGGGGCGAAAAGGAGGGAGAGAGAAAAATTGAGTGACAGCAGAAGGGAGAGAGCAATAAGAAAAGACAATGGGAAAGAGGGTAAAAATGTAAAGATAGCAGGAGGGGGAAGTGAGATGGTAGGGATGGGCAGGAATGACTCCTTGAGCAAGGGAGAAAAGAAAAAGATGGAAAGATGACTGGAACACTGGGAAGATGCCCTAAACTGAGGAATAGAAAGCTGACAGCAGAGATGACGAGACAGAAATGTGTAGAAGGATAAGGCTGGCTGCGGGAGGAGGGAGAGCTCCCACTCCCAGAGGCTCTTGGGAAGCTGTCCTCTCTCCCAGCTCCAGCCCATCAGTCTTGTAATCGCCTGCACGGCGAATTGCACTTCACCCTCACTATGGCCCTGCCAGTCCAGCGTGCCAGGCAGGGGCTGTGATGGGAAAGATGGTGCCTGGCCCTGCTCAGAGAGGCCGTGATGCCACAGAGAGAGAACTTGGCTACGTTCACCCACCAGCCCCACGAAGGGGAAGCTGCAGGAGATGGGAGGACAGTGTGAGCCCCAGCCTCTGTCTCTGTGGGGCACGGCATGTGCTCTGCTCCTCAGGCAGCCCCGCCAGCCCCTGTTCCTGTGGTGAGGCCAGTGGGAGGACATGGGGGTCCCATGGGACAGCCAGCCCGGCTGCTCGCTGATATGAAAAGGAGGGAGCACGACCAGGCAGCTTGGAGATGCTGAGCGCAAGCAGGAGCCGTTACCATGGCAACAGACATATTAGACACTGCAGGTTCCTGAACGGCGTCTGATAAGGTGTTATTAACTGGAGCCTCCTCCAACGCTGAGCGCAGACGCTGCGTCGAGAGGGACCTGGCTCTCAGTCACGGGGCCGCGATTCCCTTGCCGTGGTGCTAACAACAAACACAGGTGGATCTTCGTGAGAACCAGCCAAGCCAGGACCCTCCCGTGCTGCCATGTTCTGCACAAACCATACTGATGTCTCAAAATAGTGTCACAGAATACAAAAACATCCACCTTCTTCACCCTGTGCTGTGAGACCTGGAGGAGGAGAGGCAACCCTCCCATATGTGTCTCTAGGTGCCAAAGGGAAGAAAGGTGGGAAAACCAGGAACATGCATGAGGATGAGCATCATGGCTGGGCCAGTCTCTGCCATCCTTGCAGAGCCCTGCAGCCCTATTCTAGCACAGCAGGTGGGCTCACCTAAGGGACTGTGCCTGACCTGCTCTGCAGAGTGTCCTGGGCTCCTCCCATTCCCTCATATCCTGGAGGACACAGACGTGCTTGAGGACAGACCACAGCCCAGCACTCCTGCTCCAGACCACACACCCTGCCCAGGCACCCTGCCTGGCTCAAAACAAACCCCTCCACACCAGCATGACAGCTACCCTGAGCAAACTGGTTACGCTCGCTGGCCTAGGGAAGGGGCTTGGCTTCTGCTCGCTGTTCTTAGAAAGCCAAAACACCTGCCACCAATGTAGTTAAGAGGTGAACTAGGGCTGTTCAAACCCTCAGAAGGTATTTACACACTTGAGCAGCACCAGTGAAATGGACGCAGGTCACAGAGGCCGTGGTCAGTGGGATGGGACAGCTCTGTCACCCAGGTGCACAGGCAGGGCAGAGCTACATCCTGAGGAGACAGCAGCTAGTAATGCAAAGCAGGAAGATAAGAACATAAAGTTCTTATGTGGGAACTGGAACAGGCTGCCCAGAAAGAATCTCCTTTCCTGGAGATACTCAGATGCTGTCTGGACACAATCCTGAGCAACATGCTCAAGGGACCCTGCCTGAGCAGGGAGGTTGGATGGAGCAGCTCCAGTGGTCCCTCCCAAGACTACTCATGATCCATGACTCTGACACTCCTGTTTTCAAGAAGGAGTCACAAAAGGAATCACAGAATCACAGAATCATTAAAGCTGCAAAAGACCTTTCATCTTCCAAGTCCAGCCATCAACCCAACACCACCACCATGCCTAAACTCTGCCACATGACTTTTGAACACCTCCAAGGATGGTGACTCCATCCGTAGTGGTGACTGTTTCTGTAGGCAGCCTGTGCCAGGGCTTTCCAACCCTTTCCATGAAGAAATTTTGCCTAATTTCCAATCTAAACCTCTCCTGGTGCAGCTTGCAGCTAGTTCTCTTGTCCTGTCACTCGTTTTGTGGGAGAAGAGACCTACCCCACCTGGCTCCAACCTTCTTCAGGGAGTTGAAGAGAGGAAGAGTGACAGAAAGAGAAAAGAAGAAAACTGTAAGAGAACAGCTGGGTCATGTTGCATGTGCTTGCTCAGAAGATGACACAGGAGGGAGCTGGTGAAAAACATCAGCATTACAACAAACACTGTGTTATTCACCTCCAGTGCCAAGAACTGGCAAAGAAGGGAGAAAACAAGCAGAAACAGGGTGCAAGAAAAAGACACACAAAGAGAAAGAACTGGCAGGAATCAAAAGTAACACTTATTTTATATACTTGATGACAAGTTCTTAAATGCAGACAGAACCTTGCATTGAATATTATACCAAAGAAACAACAGGGACAATATATCCCATCAGCTGCTGGATCTTCCAGAAGCTTTTGCACAAGCTGCCATTCCATGCACTGACCTCATAATGTCAAGGAAATTGTATTTATCCTGATTTCACAGTGAGATCACTCAACAGTTGAGCTTCACAGGGCTCAAGCAGGGACACAGCATACCAGGGTGGCAGTAAACCTCGACAGCAGAGCTCTGACAGGTGAAGGAGCTGCCACCACAGCAACTCTCTGCTCCTCATCTTTGTGGGGATGGCAGTGGACATGCCAGGATGGCCGTGGACATGCTGGGATGGCAGCAGCCATGCTTGCCTACACAGCCACTTACCGTCATGATGAGCTTCTCGACACAGTCGGGTGACACGCTGTGCAGGTGGGTGAGGTGCAGCTGCAGGTGGATCTTGTTGTTCAGCATGTCCTGGCAGAGAGGGCAGCGGAGCATGGGCTGCACCGAGTGCTGGGTCATGGCGTGCACCCGCAGCCGGTTCACGTCCGTGTTGCTGTACTTGCAATATGGACACTGGTACATCTGCAGAGCAGACAAATGAATCACACAGCCCTTCCAGGTGATACTTTCCTCTCTTACAACCAGGCTTCAATAATTTGATGCCTTCTACCACCAGTTATTGCCTTTCATCCTCTTTCTCCCATTTTATTTTTTGCTTTTGGCACATTGGAAACACATTACCTGCACAGAGAGATGGGTTCTTCTGCCTTACCTGCTCTGATTTGGTCTCCTCTGAAGTTTTCGACCACTTAAAGGAGAGAGGCGACTCAGAGCTGCTGGGAAACGATATCCTCTTGGAGGATGCTGGAGGCTCCGTCAGCTCCTTCTCTGGCTGGCTGGCTGGTGCTGCAACAGAAAGCCATCAACATCAGGACACCCCAAAGAGGCCTAGGCTGGACAATGGCAGGGCTTCCATTTACTGCTTGACACACACCCTAAGGACTTGGAGGAGGATGAATCTGAGGACTGACCTATGTCCTCAATGCACACCAGGCCAAAACCAGTTCCCTCTTGCCGATCTCCCACAGCATGGGAACTGTGTCACTGGTGGCCAGAAGCAGAAAGATCTCAGCTGTTTCTGGGGGATGCCTACAACCTGCAGGTGCAGGAGACTCAGGGCCTGTGGCTGCATTGGACACACAAATGCTTGGCCAGATGGTGAAGGCCCATGTGTCACCTCCAGGAGCAGCTGGACTTGGTAAAGTAGAACTCACACCCCTGGCTGACCCAGGACATTCTACACACAGACACTCTGAAATGTGTTTGCCCTGGAGAGGGCTGGTGGCTGTGGCTGTCAGCCCATGCCTCCAGAGGAGGAGCATATCTGGTGCTTCCTAGCATATGGTCCTGCCAAAATCCCAATTTTGGCAGAACCCGGCCTAGGGGACCCAAACACTCCCACTGTGATAAGCCAAGAAAAGGCTATTTTGTTCAGCCAAACAGATAAATGCAAATGAGCCCTAAAGTCAACAACAAAACACTCCACGAGTTGTGGCACTGGGAGAAGCACATCCCTGACCTTTCTCCTCCTCCGAACCCTGGCTGCCTTCAGTACATAAATTTGTGGGACATCTATTATTTAAAAACTGTAAGGACAAGTATATTATACACAGCCCCCGTCTCCTCCTCCCCGAACACACATTCATAACGGTACTTTAATCTGTCTCGAATCGACTTCAAACCCATTTTGCCCTTAATGGGAGTTATTCATTTTCACTTGAAAGGTAATATCTGACAGCTGGATATTTAATATGATGGATCAGCTGCCGATTAACAAGGCGCTGTAGCATTCTCAGGCCAGTCCCCCATACTCTTCCCCCTTTCTCCGACTCAACTTGTGAACCCTCTGGTATCTGCTCCTTGTTTCAGGCGATACCGCCAAGAGCCAGATCCCAGCAAACTGCTTCCTTCCCAAAGACCCTTCTGTGCACTGGCACGAGCTGTATTTCCAAATGTACCACATCACAGCACAGAATACAATTCCCATTCCTAGCTACCCTCCCTGCCAGTCCCCACCTCTGCATTCAGCTGAATAGAGGCAAAATAAGTTCTGGAAGAGGGAAAACAAGTACAGGTAGCAGTACTGCCAGAGGGAGGAAGGGTTTAGAGGATTTGATCTGGGACTGCTGAATTTCTCCTGGTAGGCTTGTCCATACGGAACGGGCTTGGAAGTGATCTTGTTCCCCACAGCACCGCTGGCTGCGTGCCTGGTGCTTCATGCCTGGCTGGGCAGCAGCCTCCACGTGTGCATGTGCAGTCCTGGCTGTACCTGGGGTACAAACCCCAGGACTCTGCTGTGCTGCCAACTCCACAAAAACACCCAAACCAGGGATGGAATGAGCTTGCAGTGTCAGTGCTGACTGATGGACACCATCACAGATCCTGCTCTGTCCTCACAGAATGATGGGCTGCTCTGCTTAGCTCCCTGCTTGAACTGAGACTCTCCCTGCGGTTCAGAACTGGAAACAGCTTTAAGATGTCTGCAGGGCCAGAGCTGACCTTCCCTGCTTCCTATAATAAATGTGCTTGGAGCACTGGGAACATGGCACCACTCTGCTGCTCCTCCACTGAGGAACACAGTCCCTCCTGGAGGGTTTGGGGAGGAGAGACCACCACCAAGAGCCAGCACTGTGGCACGTGAAGGACCACCCTGCCTTAAAATGCCCTGCCCGAGCCCTGTGTGATGTGAGTGGCCCTTGTCAGGGGCCTGATCACTGCTGACACTGTCCAGTCCTCAGTGTGACCGCAGACACTGACAAGCCAGCCCCCATCAGGCTGCTGAGTGTTGGGAAGAGCAGCTGGAGACCCCAGGTGTGCCAGGGTGGTCTGGCACAGCCATGCGAGTCCTGCTCTGGGCAGGGATGACAGTGACAGTCATGGCTTTGGGTCCCTTTAGACCTCTCTAGGTGGTGACTGTAGCTCCTGTTGGTCCACACTGTGTTCCTGCACTGGGCACTGACCACTGCCAGCTGCTCACCAGTGGAGTGTTTCTGGATGCAGTGACTGAATTCAGCCCAATCATCAGCTACCCCAGGCTGCTGAACACCAGCTCCAACCTTGGGTGTCACAGCAGGGTATTTTCTCATCTCCTTTCTACTGTGAAGCCGCCTGCTTAGAATTAGTAACAGGTAATTAAAATGTACCATCTCCTAAGTGTCCAATTTCATTAAATCACTTGGTCCAACCCCATAACCTTAATCCTTCAAAACTAGAATAATTGATGATTGTCCAGACCCAAGAATAACTGATTTGTTGCACATAGGATATTTTAAGTATTAGTTTTTGAGTTGACAGCTCAGCTGGGAATTTTAACACCAAGACTGAAGTTTGTTGTTGATAAACAGTCAAATGCACAAAATGACACATTCAGTCCACATCACAGATGATCAGAGGAATTAAGAACTCTCTGCTACCAGGAGAAATGAGGACATGGCTTGGCATCTGCCTGCAGAACTCTTAGCATAGCCTGGGACCTTGTCTGTGCAGAGAGGACAGGACAGAATGTGCTGAGCTCAAAATGTCCAGAAGGCCGTGGCCTCGAAGGGCTCAGTGACACTGAAGCACACGGAGACACTACCTGTGCCAGCACCTTGCTTCCAGGCCCAGGCCTCGCAGGGCAGAAAAAGGAATTTGCTTTAAACTATGATGTACCTCTGCATATCAAATAGTATTGTTATTACTTTGACTTTTTAAATGGATTTAGTTCAGATTCACTGACTTAGAGGGAGACCTGTGTTTGTCAACAAACGTCCCCTAAAGCGAATGCAATGGGGTGGGGCTGCCACAGCACTTCTGGAGATCTACTGATCTTGCTCTTCTCAGCAGCTTCTGCTTTTCTGAGGAGGAGGAAAGATCTTCCCTGGGTACATTCCAGAGGTGAGATGGGCACTTCCTTGCAAGTGGGGGCCTTTCCTTTGCTGGTTCCAGAGGCAAAGCCAGCATGGGTCCCCTAAAATGCTGCTCTCCATCCTGGTGGGAAGGAAGTCACCACCCACCTCTTACCCATCAGATTCTTTTAGCTAAAGTATCACTGACAGCCCCTTCATCTAAACTTCCATCTCCCAACCAAGCAACATAATGGAAAAGCCAATTAAATGATTATTAATTCATGCTGCTTTCCGTAAGCCAGGGGTTCTCATCTCCCTGCATTCCGTAAACCAGCTTGCCACTTGCCCTAGAAATTTACAGTGGGGTTTCTACTACTGCCATTGATTTAAACACCACCAGCCTCCAAAAAACTCCTTGCCATGGAGTCCAGCTGCTGGCCTGGGGAAGTTCTCAGCGAGACCAGGGAACTGTGCTTTCACTGCCTGATGGAAAATAGCATTCTGTATTTGGTGGTGCCTCCTTCCTCAAATCACCTCAGCTGTTCTTGGAGCCATCACTCGGCACCACAAGTCCTCGGATCAGTGGGAGCTGCTACTGTGCCACACAGCCCTGTGCCATCAGTGCCCAAGGCTTCTGGCCCCCATGCCCTCACAGCACCTGTGTGTCTCCTGAAATCCAGGGATGGTTTATCTGTTTCATCCACTCTCCAGAAACTGCCTTGATGCAGGAATGGCCAGAACCCACATGGACTGCTGGGGAAGAGCACGGGGCACCCAGAGCTGCTGCAGCCCTGCCACCTCCTCAGTAGCATACAACCAACATTTCCTCCCCAAACACTGTCTGTTTAATTCCCCATTCCCTGAAGGAACTTCCATTCCAATCAGCTGCTGTAGCCACACTATCAGGCCTGTGCACTACCTGTTGCTCTGCTCTGTATTTGACAGCAACTCAGCTGACAGGTAAATGCCCCCTGCTCAGTGCACTCTGCACCCATCCTCACTCCTGCTTCACAGCCCCAAAAACGGCTGAATAATTTGTTTTTCTAATGCTGTGTCATACCTTCCCACCTGCAGCGAGTACCCACAGCTGAATTACTATTAAATATTCATATCCAGAAGCTCCAGCCGCCACCAGACTTCCCTGCCTTGCTCCATATGAACACCAAACACCCATCAGATGCCTCTGTGAGATGCCAAGCAGCACCAGGGGCTCCTGGAGGTGGGGCTTTGCTTGGCACCACAGACCTCTCCTGCAGCCCACTGCAGTTCCTGCAGCACCTCCGATGCCGCCAGAGCCCAGCCTGCCCCGAGCTCAGCCAGCACCTGCATGGAGCCACCCAGCCCAGCCGTATTTCTGGGCTGGAGCTGCCACCCAGGAGCCTTTTGTGCTTCACATATCCTTGGAAAAACACAATTACAGGCAACCTCCCAGTCCTGCCCTGGTCCCCTCTCCCTGGTTTCCCTCGCTTGGGCGGCAGTGCTGAGAGGCTCCATCGTGCCCCTCGTCCCTTCCTCCCAGCCTCTCAGGCCCCCAGAACATCCTGGCCATTAAGTGCTCCACAAACGCCAGATATTAAAAAAAAGCAGCAAAAAGCAGCCGGGGGGAGGAGCAGGAATAGATTTCCGTCAGGATGTGCCTGACCTGTTTTTTTCAATTTCAGTAATTAGAAAGGCAGTCGGCCTGTAGGAATTATTCATAAACTGCAGGAGCTGTGCAGTATACATTTATGTTAAACATGTCAAATCCAATTGAAATCATGCCTGCCAGCACCATACTCCATAAACACACTTTTCTGCAACAATTTCCCAGCTCTCAGCAGCCCATTAATACTTCCTTTAATAGCAATCTACCACGGATTCGAATCAGGGACGGTCCATTGCACTAATTGCTCTGTTAGGTGAGCATCACGGACAAAAAAAAAAAAAAAAAAAAAAGAAAAAAAAGAAAAAAAAAATCATTAACAAAAATAAAAGCCCTTCAGGCCAGTCCTCCAGAAAGACTTCATTTCAATCTGTATTTTAAGTAGACTTTGTTTCTTGTTTTTGTGGAAAAACCCCTGATATTGTCCATGTACCCAACGGAGAGTGCATTAAGGAAGCCTCTGGTAGCTGGGTCACTGCTGGTGATGGGCTCTCCATCAGAGACATGAACCAGCACCACTTCAAATCTGAGAGGCCTTGTACTGCAATGAGCAGGGCTTCAGCTGGGTATCCATCATCTACATCCTGCCTTAAAAATGGAATTGGGATCAGCCACAATTCCTTTCTCTTTTGCTGGTTTGCTTGTGGTGAATCTCACATTAGCCATGACAAGATAATGTCTAACTGAGTCATCAGACACACAGCATCTCCCTGCTCCAGTGTGGAGGCACTGCCATCTTCCAGAACCTTCCAGAAACCACAGAGATTTCTGTAAAAATCAAGATCCAGTGAGTCCTTCTATGGGATGGAGTTTTCCCCAAGTATATTCAACTGAAAAGTATCACCTAAAAAAATGTTTCTGCTTCATATTATTGCATTTTAAAATGAATACAAATAACAATAAATACATTTATTTTGCAGTTGAGACACTTTGACAAGTTTACAGTGAGAAAAGAGGTTTTTCCCTTGGTGCTGACACTAACCCCAGCACAGGTTGCACCTGGACTGTACCCACCGTGGCAGACACTCATCCCTGGGCTGGGGCAGGGAGATGGGCAAAGGAACTCAGTGTCTTGTTATGTATCTTGCAAACCTTTAAGGAAGTGGAAGAAATAAATCCCCTGTGCACAATGAAGAAACCGAAGCACAAAGGGGAGTAAATTGCTGAGGAACATAATGACCAAATTGTAGGTGGTGAGCAGCAAAAAAGTCTGTCCCCCTCCCCTTTCACATGCCCCATCACTGGCTTTCAGCCCACACCTCTCCTGCTCCCATCTCCATCTTCACACCTGGCTCAGAGGCTCTTCCTAAGGTCAGCCAGTCCATCCAAAGTGGGACAGACTAAGCCTGCCTTATTCCCAATGGCAGCTCCTCTATAATCTTCTTGAAAGACCTCTGAGGAGCCTTCCCAGAAAACCCACTCCAGTGCTTAAGCCACAGGCTGTACAGGAGGACTTTTAAAAATTTGTTATCTAACATCAATTTTTTTCCCTTCAATTTAAGCCCTTTGTGTCTTGTTGTCTGTATCCTCTACATGGAGAACAAATAATTTCCTTCCTTTCAGAAGCATTTCATGCACAAGACTTATCTTGTCCTCCTCTTTGGTCTTCTTTCGGGTCAAATAAGCCTCTTCACTCCATTTTCTCCTCCTGACTGATGTTGCACTGTTCTGGGTTTTTCCTGATGTTTGGGCTTTCTGAATTTGCTGCCCAGCCTCCCCAACACCCCGGCTCAGGAATGGAGAGCTTTGAAGTACTGATGAAACCCACCAGTGGTACGGTATTGTCACCTACACTGCTATGTCTGTGCTTCATTTCAGCCTGTCCTGAAAAGTGGCATCGAAAGCCTTTCCAAGGAGACACTGACTCCAAACAGGACCTTCTTCCCATGAAGAGAAATTGGGTCGTGTTGACATGATTTGTTCTTGACAAATCTGTGTCGACTGTTCCTCATCTCATTATCTTCCCATCAGCACTTACAAACAGTTGTTTGGTCAATTCCCGGGAAAATCTGGGGCAGAGATGGCAGGTGTACGGTTCCCCAGCCACTCCTTCAGTCAGGGCCAAGCCCTGTGTCTGTCCCTCACTGCACCTCCCCTCTCCTCTGCACAGCACAAGAGAGAGCAGCTGGCAGGTTTGATGTGCTCCAGGCACTGTGTCCCAGCACCCAGGTACAGTGCAGCAGGTCAGGGACAGCGTTCAGCATCACCAAGTGCTCTGCAGCCCATTCCCTGGTAGCTGGGGCCAGGCTCTCCCCAGGCTGCTGCTGACACAGGCTGTGCTGCTCAGCTCAGTGAGGAAAAAATGCAAAGAAGGCTTCATGCTCTTTAGCTTTATGACACTGTGGTCACTCCTGCTCTGTGTCAGCCTCCTCCTCCTCCTCCTCCTCCAAGGAGAGCTTCCCGGTACTGCCTGCTCCCCTCCCTGCTCACAGCCCCACTGGTACTGGGTTTTCGTGTCCCTGCACACTTCTCTTCTGGGGCTGTCAGGTATAACCTGACCCAGTTTCTGTTCCTTCCCATGTCTGAGGTCCAGGAGGACTGTCAACACAGTCATGTTCCTCGAGGGACAAGAGCAGAAACAAGAGCAAGGCGTGGTGCCTACTTTGCACACTGGCTGGACAGCAACAACTGGTAACACAATGTGGCTTTAAAGTTCAGGGCGGTGGTGTTACATGCTTGGAAGCAGCCTGAGCTCAGTGCCAGCCCATCACACCTTGGCTCACACAAGGCTGGTCCCATGCTCCATGGGCTCACACACCTGCTCTGTGTCCTCCCCACACAGCTCTCTTTGCAGACCCCATGGGGCTGTCCCATTTCTGGCCTGCTCCTTGGCTCACAAACACTGGGTTAGGAATTTCACTGGCAGGGTGAAGAAATTAAACCATTCAGATTCCGAGTTTCTGGACAGAAAAGGGTTTAAAAAGTAAGCTCCTCATTTTTCCTTATATATTTTGAGATATAATCTTTGCACACAGATCAGCCTTTTTAAGTGCTTCAGGTTTGAGCAAAGAGCCCTATTTACCCCTAAAGAGATTTAATCAATAAACAAAACTTGCATCTGTCTGTGACACTTCACAAAATGGTTGTGCTCAGCATCACACAATCCCACACAATGAACTGAGATTAAAAACCAGCTACAGCCAAGCCAAATTGCATTTCCAGGTTAAGAATCAGTATGTGATGGGAAGGAACACACAGAGCAACCTCAGCGAGTACAGCCTGCACTGAGAGCACAAATTTCAACAGCCCACAGGGCCCACCTTGCTCTCTTCACCAGCTGGGACACATCTTCCATTGACTGAGGCTGAGACGGGCTGAGACTCTTAACTGTTGAAGTGAAATAAGTGAAATACCACATTCCATTTTGGGAAGACAATTTAAGACAAAGTATCTTTGTTTGGGGCTCACCAAGAGGCAACCGTGAAGGCAGCAGGAGAGGGCTGCCTGGAAGAAGCGTTTCTGAGAGTTTCTGAGGCATTGCACTGACCAACACTGAGCCTGCCCACCAAACGGGACCTGGAGCCAGAACTGCTGTGTCCTGGGCCAAGGAAAATGAATGCCACCTTCAGCACCTCGGGTTCTGGACCCAGGCTGAAGTGGGCAGCAAGGACCAGATGAGGGTGGAAGATGGATGGCCCTCGCCAGAGTGGGACAATCATAGAATCATCAAATGATATGCTTAACCCAACCAGGTGCTGCCTGCTGGCAGGAGGGGTCGTCCCTTCTCCCCCCTCCTCTCCCACCTGTTGATCCCCATTGCCCAGGTCCAGCCCCAGAGCACCCATGGCCCAGCCTGACCACCACAGCTCCCACTGTTGAGTACCTCAAGAAGCCACACACAAAGCCTTCACAGAGGATGACACTTATGTCACACTGACACTGCCACATTGTGGGCAGCTAAAAAGGGTTTTAGGGACCACTGTTTTTTCCACCTCCCCTTCCTGGATTTGAAGAAAATGAGGGACCAAACACCACCTCTGCTAAATCACAGAATCATACCTGTCCATTTACTCTGGTCCTTGTCCCCTCCACTCTCTTGCTCCTTGGCAGGTTCCTCAGCATCACCAGCTGTTTCATTGGGCCCTTCCACATCTTCGCTGGGTTCTTCTGAAACAAGAAAAGCAGAAAGTGTGACACAGACATGGAAGGCAGTACAGAAGAATAGGTAGCTGCCAAAGAGTAAGAGCAACAGCTAAGGCTGTGCACAAGTGTTGGGTGGCAGGTTATCAACATCACCCAGTGTCCTCCCAACACACCTGCTATTGGTCAAGACAGAAACTGTAAAGAACTGAGAGATGAAGACAAAACAAAGAACCTCGCCTACTTCTAACACCTGGAGCTGCTGAGGTCCCCTGAGGTGTCATGTACAGTAACATGGTTCTCTACACAGGAAGGTTCCACCTAGCCACATCAGGGATTACAGAAGCATGAGCGAGTGACCAGAGCCTCCAGCACCTTCAGCCTCATCCTTCCTCCTCATCCCCATCTCAAGCTCTTCGGATCCAGTGACAGGGTGCAGTACTGACCCTGGTCACCAAGATGCCAGAGCCCACTGCAGACAAATGACATCCCTCCTGCTCAGACCAAGCTCGGAGCAGGTCGGTCTGCTGCAGCCCCAGCCCAGACATGAGGCACAGGAGGAACATGCAGGCAGCCTTGCCTTCATCCCAGCAAGGGGAAGAGCCTGCAAACCCGGGCAGCACCATGCAGGTGCAAAAGCACAGAGGAAACACTCAGTGAAGCGCTGAAAGCTCAGAACAAAACATGGAGCACCATGGTCCTGCTCATAAGGACAGCATGGGCACAAGTGTGTGGGGCAGCTCCACTCCAAGGCACCTGGTCAGGTGGGACTCTGGGAGTGAGAGCGCTGTGGCTGCCAGACCCCTCACACCAGGGTGTAACAGCCACATTGCCATCTGCTATTATGGGTATTAACGTACAGTCCCTGTAACTGACAGGGGTTACCCCACCACTGGGCTACAAGAGGCACTTAGGCCATGACACACATTTTTAGGCAGGATAGTTTAGCATTTTAACTCACATTATCTGGTCATGGTAAACCCCATGAACCCACGCAATCCTGAGATTTACCTGCACCACCTAACAGGTTCAAGCACCACCCCCCATCTTCCTCCTAACAAAGACGGGGCTAGAAATTCAGATTAAAAGTATATATTAGCAGCCTGCAGATACTCAGCAGTGCTGTTTGAGGATATGACAGCCTAAATTGGGAGTGAGAGGGGAGATGGGTGGCAGTGCTGACAAAGGCATCCAACATGTAGAAAGACACATCACTGGTGGAGGGGTGAGATGGGCAGTCTGCCATGTGAGCTGAGTGCTCAAGTTTGCTGGGAGAAGGGCTGTGAAACCAGCAGCTGGGTTCACATTTCAGAAATTAAAATTCCAATCTTTTTTCCACTCTAGGGAAAAAACACAACAAACCATCCCCAACCCAACCCCACCACCCTGGTCCCTTCAAACCACTTCACACAGGGCAAGGGTGTCCCTTCAGCTGGGGCAGCTGCTGTGGAAGCAGATTTTAGCTGGTTTTATTAAAAACCTTTGGTAATGGGTTTCTATATTTAATTTAAATCATCATTTTAACCACTCTTTGCTGGCTCAGGTGCTCTGAGGCCCCCTGGACAGCGCAAGGAGACGGCGCCCACTGCCCATGGCCTGCAGCCCATCACCCACTGCCCTGGCCACCCACTGCACAGCCCCAGCCCCCAGCCCAGAGCCCCCAGCCCAGAGCCCCAGCCTAGAGCCCCCAGCCCAGATCCCCAGTCCAACTCCCAGCCCA